>MU718395.1:0-11004 GCA_026770625.1 Nicotiana glauca
TGCAATTTTAGCCACTTTCCCTATTTTCTTACCTAGCCAACACTAATTTACACACACCTTATCAAGTTAAAAGGGGTGAAAAATACACACCTATTAATTAATACACTAACAAACAATGAAACTCTCATATTTTAACTCAAGCCAAATAACAACAATGCAATAATGCATATATATATTTTTTTTGTAATTTTCTTCTAAATATTTTGTGGTCAATTAATTTAGAAATGCATGCAACACGTATTTTTTNAAAACTATTTTATTTTATAATTTTTGGGAGTAGTTGTCGCGAGAGCAAAAATCACGTGCTCACAAAATCTTCGAGAGATTAGTGAAAAAGGGTGGGTAGTCACATACTATGGGTAAAATTGGGTAGATAACACGTCTATAGGGTCTATTTCAATTCAAATATGTTTTGTTAGATAACATGCCTATAGGGTCTATTTCGATTCGAATATGTTTGTTAGATAAAATGCCTATAGGATCTGCTTTGGTTTCAATAAATTTTGGTTGCTTTACTTTTACATAATTAGACATCATGCCTATAAGATCAAAATCAGCTTTTAATAATTAGATATCATGCATATAGGAGTTAAAATCAGCTCTAATAGAAATCATGCCTATAGGGATTTCGCTTTGGTCAAATAAATTCTGCTTGCTTCAAATATGTTTAATTAGAAATCATGCCTACAGGACCTAAAAATAGTTTAGTCAGATCTAAAAATCAGTTTAACTCATATCAGTTTAATTAACTAATTTGTCCGTTTCTTTAATAAGTTTTCAATGTTGCCTTAATTAATATTACTAGAGAGATAGGATCTAAATTGCCTATTTAAAATTATTAACAGCTTCATTGCATTCCTATTCAATAATAGATACCATGTTCATAGGACATCATTATTATGCACCTAGGCAAGCCTGTAGGGCGATTACAATTCCGCAACTATAAAACTGTGTCTTGTTATTTGAGACTGCTTATATTCAGCAGGTTTAAAAGAATCAGTAGGCAAATAGGATCTAGTTCTTTAACACTTTGGTCCTAATTCAATACTGTATACTCTCTGCTCACCTAGATATCATGTTCTAAGGTTTTCTCTTAAATACCTGAAACTGTTGTTTGAGACGTGTATTTACTTGTTCTGTTTGTAGAGATAAAACTTGAGCCTTTAATTGTTCTCTCTTTAATGCAGTCCTAACTGTTTTCATTGATGCCTAGATTTTTTTACTTTAAGTACCTTAGGATGGTCTAAAACTACCTAAATTAGAGGTCCTAAATACCTCTAGGGCCACATGGAAGGGACGGGTAGTGCACGCATGGGACATCTTTCAAGGTTGATAGAACGCTTTAGGCTATGACCAACGGGAGGGAATTGGGTAGTAAGGGTATGATGACTATGCACTAATGTCAAGTGTAGCCCGTCATTGAAAAGTGATTACCGGGCATTGTATGGGTATGATCCTATAGGCTAACCAACCTAGGATCCCTCTATCCAACTCCCGTTGTTTAAATAAATTTCTTATCTTTACATATGTGCAAGTTGTTCAAACCTCTCTCTTGCTTCCATTACCTAAATAATACATGTGTTTAGAATGTGAAAACATGCCTTTATTTGAGAATATGTGTTGAAATTATTTATTTGTAAAAGGACTAATTCACAAAGTTTAAGTTCTGCCGGGACTCACCGTTGTGGACCACAAGGGGTTCCAAACACCTTTCTCTTAAGGTTATTTCGAGCCCTTACCCTAATCTCTGGTAATGCAAATAAGTCCGTGAGTTAATTGCTCAAGGTACCCTAACGCACCATAATTCGTTAGGTGGAGACTCTTCAAATAACCAATTCCCAAAAGGAAATGAGTTGTTCCCAATAAATGTCAAAACCCAGACCTCCGCGGAGGAAAAAAGGGGGGCACGACATATATATATATATATATATATACATATATATATATATATATGGGAAAGGTTATGGCGTTATATAAGCCGCACCATTTGATCAGTTGGCATAGGTTGATGAAATTTTGCCCACAATGGCCGAGATGATACGATGGGATGCCCTCAGAGGCCTGATGATGTTATGAAACATGTACCTATGCATGATATGCCATTCATATGCATATGTATGACACTATAATTATTTCATGATTTATAGAGTTATCTAGACTTACAGGTTGAGTCATTTACTCTATATTTCTTCCATGTCTGTTATGTACTTATTTTATGTTCCTTGCATACTCAGTACATTATTTGTATTGACGTCCCTTTTGCCTGGGGATGCTGCATTTCATGCCCGCATGTTCTGATAGAGAGGTCGAGAGTCCTCCATGTAGGTCATTAGATCGAGGAAAGATGTTGGTGCGCTCCATTTGCTCCGGAGGTACTTGTTTGGTGACTATGATTTAGACGTGTATTGTTTGGTATGGTGGGGCCCTACCTAAACTTTGTAATAAGTATGTACTCTTAGAGGCTTGTAGAAAGATGCCATGTATACGAATGCTTGTATGGCCTTACTGACCTATGTTTTGAGTTTACAAATTATCATGTTAGCCTTATAGCCCCGTATGTCACATGTATAAGTTTTTGTGTCAGGATTGGTTGTAATGACCCAATCAGTTGTTTTGAGAAATTAAGCTCTGTTCGGCTGCGTAATGTCTAGAAAATCTTCATGATATATGTGTCGACTTGCTTGCATGGTTGAATACAGCTAACAGATGATTCTGAGTCAAATTGGAAGAAGGAATCTAGTTTTGGAAGTTTAAACGGTGAGAATTTGAACGGGACTTTCGAGTAAATGCCCGGAATGGGTTTTGGGTGATCTCAACGGCTTCATATGGTGATTTTGGACTTAGGCGTGGTTCCGGATTTGGATTTGGAGGTCCGTAGGGTAATTTGAGGCATTTTGATGAAAGTTGGAAAAGTTGGTTTTGAAAGTGCATAAGTTTGACCCATAGTTGACTTTTGTGATATCGGGGCCAGAATACAATTTCGAGAGTTGGAGCGGCTCCGCTATGTCATTTTGGACTTGTCTACTAAATTTGGCATCATTCTAGGTTGATTTGATAGGTTTTGGCTCAAGTTTTTGAAGTTGGAATATTTGGAAGTTCATAATTTGATTCATGGTGTGATTCATCATTTAAGCATTGTTTGATATGATTTGAGACCTCAGCGAGTCCGTGTTAGGTTATATGACTTGTTTATATGTTTAGACGGGTCCCTGGGGACTCGGGTGTATTTCGGATCTTTTTGGCTACTTTGGATGCTGATTATCTGATATCTGGTGTTGTTCTTCGCATTGGTAGGAGCCTCTCGCATTCGCGGAGAAGAATTTGTCTTGTGGAAGTTAATTCTTCGTGTTCTCTAAGTGATTCTTGCGTTCGCGAAGAAGGAAATCTCGGTTGCATAGGTCTGACTTCTGAGGCTCATATCTCACAATATAAGGAATTTGGAGATGATCCAAAAATGAAAGTTGTATTGCTTTGTGTCTAGTTGCAATAAATGTAAATTATTTGGATTTTAGATTTGTGTACAAAAAGTTAAGGTAGTTACACTACAGGTTGTCCGGGGAGAGTTCGAAAATCTCTGTTGCACGGGGTTGACTTTGGAAGCTTATATCTAGCAATATATAATGACTCAAGAAATGATAAACTTATGAAACTATAGCCATTGGTGTCTAGTTTCCAGAACACCAAATCATTTATCATTTGGAGTTGTGTGCAAACAATTATGACCATTACACTAAAGGCTATCTGGAATGAGTTTGGAAATTGCTGACGAGGAATTTAGTCATCGCGAACGCGAGATAAGGGTCACGAACGCGAAGAACAACCCCTGGGCATGTAGAATATATTCCCAAATCGAGGGTTAGACCATGATATTTATATCTTGACTTGTGGAGCTCGATTTTGAGCGATTCTTTAAGGGTTTTTCACACAAATCGATTGGGTAAGAGTTATTCACCTAGAATCTAACATATTCCATGATTTTATCTTCATTTTCATCATTTAATTTGTATTTTGGGTTGGGAAAATTTTGGTTTTTGAAGAAAATTCCTAAAATAAAAAATCATGATTTGAGGGACCAAATGGTATCGGAATTTGATAAATTTTATATGGTTGAACCCGTATCGGAATGGGTATTCGATTTTTGTAAAATTTGTTGGGTTCCGAGGTACGGGCCCGACGGGTCGACTTTTGGATCGATTTTTGGATTTTGTTAAAGATTGAGACTTTATGATCCGGAATAGTTTCTTATGTGTTTTATTTGTGATTTGAAATTAATTTGGTTAGATTTAAGCCATCCGGAGGTCTTTTCACCCGAGAAGTGCATTTCTTTGAGGTAAGTATCTTGCCTAACCTTGTGTAGGGCACTTCCCCTTAGGATTTGAGTCTGCTATGTTGATTGTATTTCGTGTACGCGAGGTGAAGAGTGCGTGCTCAGACTTATTTGTGGAAAATTGGCCTTTTAGGGTTCTTAGGCCCTTATATTCACTGTGTATGAATGTGTACTTGGTATTCCTGAGTTTTTCACTTACTAGTTTCACCTCTACATGCTCTAGTTGGAACTAATTGCTTATGATTCATTCTTATTGCATATTTGACTCTTATTCTGCTTAACTGAAGATTTTTACCTCTTTTATTGTCATGCTATTTTTCATAATTGCTCGTCTTTATCGGAAATCATATATCTCCCCTGTAATTGTTTTGGTCTTAGTTGAGGTTATGATTATCTTCCCACTGCTCATCCTTAATTGAAATTGTTGTATATTCTTTGTAAATTGCCCAACCTTAAAAGAAGTATAAATATCCTATATTAGTTGACATTTCCTTATTTGAAATTATTTGATTCGTGTTTTAGCTTCCTTGTTGTTGAATTACATATTGTAGGATCGTCGCTTCATATTATTTTCTCCCTTGTTGATTTGTTCTTATTACACTTAGTATTCTCTATTGTGGTTATTCCTTGTGAGTTAGTTTTGCCATCTTCTTGTGATCGAAAGTTCTTGAGTTGATTTACTTGTTGTGTTCTTGTATATATTGTCATTGTTTCTGTTGTACTTGTTGTGGTGGTGCACGAGGTTTCTGCCGTGCGGTTGTTGATATTTTGATGCACGAGATTTTTGTCGTATGGTTGTTATTATGGGGTTGCATGAGGTTTTTGTCGTGCTATTGCTACTATTGATATATTGCACATGCGGCATGAGAAGGCGGGAGATATATATATATGTGGGTTGCGCATGTGGCGAGACAATGTGGGAATATTATGATGCACGTGTGGTGAAACAAGGTAGGCACTTATTATGTTATTATTTGCACACGTGGCGAGACAAGGTGGGCTATGTCAGGGATTGATTGTGATGATTTGTGATGGCCTGGGGGCATTCTTATTGTTTGGTATTTTGTTGTGGTACGCTTACGTGTATGAGCTTTATCTAGTGGACGTTGTGAGGAAACATCTTACGTGCTGTCCATTCTTTTCCTTATGCTTATTAGCTGGTAGGAACTATGTTAAAGCACTTGCACAAGAATACATGAAGTCGAACACTCCTATTGGATGTGAAGTCCTCCTGATTTTGCTGAGTATAAATGCACACCCTCGTTTACTTGTTCTATATGTGACAGTGGCTCTAGTTAGCAAGTGAGTTGTCAGCATGACCATGAGGTGTGATGGGGCCACATGAGGCTAAGTGTTAGATTTCAGGTACTGGGACTCGTGAGTTTTAATTTGTCCGGGATTCAGTACTTCATGGAAATTGTTGGATAAGACCTAATGTGAACATTGTCGTAGGATCTGAGTTATTGCTTACCTTTACTGTATTGTGAATTTAGGATTTGGGTTTGTGTTTTCGCTCGCTCTTCTATGTAATTATTTTAGTATTTTCGCTGTTACATGTTGTTTTCTTCCCTTATTGTGATTTTAGTATTATTAGACATTTTGTGTAGTCTTTATATATACATCATGTTCCATTGTTCCTATATTTGTATAGTTTATTAGACCGGTAGGTTTCTTGACTGTTCCTCGTCACTACTCCACCGAGGTTAGTCTTGATACTTACTGGGAACTACTGTGGTGTGCTTGTGCTACTCTTCTGCACATCTGTTTTGTGCAGATCTAGCTATCGATCATTAGTAGTTGTACGGATTATTGCTGAGGAGGCTCAACGTAAACCTTCTATTGTGTTCGCAGGCTTCGAATTCACCTTCTTACTTGTATTCAACTGTTTTCACTCTTTTTCGAAAAGTTATATTTAGAATCGGTAGCTAACTCTGTAGAGCTCATGACTTGTATCACTGGGTTTTGGGAATTATAAATTTTGTAGAGATTTCTTCTTCAAGACTGTTAAATTTCATTTATTATTGTGGTATTTCAGTATGAGTTTAGGCTTACCTAGTCCCTAAGACTAGCTGCCATCATGATACCCAAATGGAGGGAAAGTTGGGTCGTGACATTGGTCATTCTATATTGAGTATTCCGTTATGTTTATTCTGGTTAGCCCATGATGGCCCGTTTAGCCCATTTGCCAATGAAAGCATAATAAGAAAGATATGTTATGTTGGTACTCAGTTGAGTAAGGTACCAAGTGCTCGTTGCTGCCCATAGGTTAAGGTCGTGACAAAAGTGGTATCAGAGCAATTCTGTCCTAGGTGTTGATACCCAATTTTTTTCTATGTATTTTTATACTCAAAATACTTTCAAATTAGCATGTATATGCATGTATAAACATCCACAAGGATTTTGGTATTTTTCCACATTTTTTAAGAATTTTTAAAACCAATTTATGGCCTATTTTGCACTATAAAATCCAATAATTATTCCCAAAACTTGTCATTTTGGTGAATAATTTATTTTATTCTCACATTTATACAAAAATATAATTTACATGATTTTACAAGTCCGTTTGGTATTTTTAAATTAAAACTGCATGAAATTATAATTTTAGCCTATTTCTCGATTTAATAGCATTTGTAATCAAAATCATTCCTAATATTTTTAAATTAGTACTTATGCATTGCTTATTAACTCAGTATTTTAATTTGATTTTTGAACGTCATTTACTATTTTATAAAAATTAAAATTGGCTATTTAAATTGTACCCTTTTTAATTTAAATTTTAGCCCAATTCCAGCCCCAATCTAACCCCCAATTACACTACCCAATTTCAAAAATTACCCGACCCAGACCCAATTAAATAAACCCGACCCACGCACCCCTTAATCTCGACCGTTGATCATTTAGATCAACGGTCCACGTTAACCCCTTCCTTTTTAATCCAATAGCCCCCCTCACCCTAATCATTTCTCTTCAGCAGCCGCCCTTGTATCCCCTTCGTCTCTCAAACGCTCCCAAGCCCCTCTGAAACCCTAGCCCTCTCCGCCGGTCCCCGACCTTATTCCACCGGAAATCATGGCCTCTCATGCCTTGTGTAATCTATATCTACCCCCTGTAAGCACATGATTTTTGCCCTATATGAGAATTACTCCCAAAAATCCAAAATAAAATAGTTTTGTGTTGTTTGCAAATTTTGCGGATTTTGTGTTATTTCTCTTATATTGTTTACATCTGTCTGTGCATGTTTATTTTATTTAATTAATAAAAATACAAAAAAAATATATATATGTTGCATTTGCATGCAAGATTTAATTTTACATTTTTTATATAGATAAATGGTATAGATTGTGTTATGTATCTTCCTGCTACGCAATGCGTCTAGTTGTTACAACATGTTTCCTTGTAGCGTAGTAGTGTCACATTCGTGCAATGAGTCACTGAATATTTTTTAGTAGTAACCAATATGAGTCGTGCTTAGAAGAAAGGAAAACATGATCCCATTTACCTTAAAAGGCAAGCTATGCATTGATTTACTTGTGACGTGCATGTTAAGTCAGTCCCTTGCCTGTTGAGTCAATCTCGTGTCTGTTGAGCCGATCTCGTACTTCTTTGCCAATCCCGTGCCTGTTTTGCCAATCTCGTACCTGTTGAGCCAATCTCGTGCCTGTTGAGCCAATCTCGTGCTTGTTGAGCCAATCTCGTGCCTGTTTTGCCAATCTCGTGCCTGTTGAGCCGATCTCGTACCTGTTTTGCCAATCCCGTGCCTGTTTTGCCAATCTCGTACCTGTTAAGTCAGTCCCTTGCCTGTTGAGTCAGTCCCGTGCCTGTTTTGTCAATCCCGTGCCTGTTGAGTCGTGTCTGTTGAGCCGATCGCGTACCTGTTTTTCCAATCCCGTGCCTGTTTTGCCAATCTCGTACCTGTTGAGCCAATCTCGTGCCTGTTGAGCCAATGTCGTACCTGTTTTGCCAATCTCGTGCCTGTTGAGCCAATCTCGTGCCTGTTGAGCCAATCTTGTGCCTGTTGAGCCAATCTCGTGCCTGTTTTGTCAATCTCGTGGCTGGTTTGATCATTTATGAGGTTAACAGGCAGGATACGAGTACGTTCGGTCCCGGGGGTTAAATAACATAAAGCTTTAGGGGTTAACTTAGGTAGCCTAGCCTAAGAATGTCAATTATTGAAATAGTGGGGCTGCTAACTTGGGTAGGGGGTGCAGTAGTTCTTTAAATTAAAAGGCACTAAGTAAGTGGATGAATTAAGAATTGAGAGATAATATAGTAGTAGGAAGTGCACTAACTAAAACGCTCACTAAAGGTGCCTGAAATTAAGGATGAAGAGAGGTCTGAAGCTTATAAAAGGACAATTTTTGACATTTAAGGGAATGAACAGAATTAAATAGTGTAGGATTAGTGGAATGCCAACATTGTCTGTCAGGACACACCTTAATTCAAAATGCAGGTTGCCCATACTCAATTGAATTAAAAATGAATTAGAAAATGGTAGCGGGGGACAAATGAATTAAAAATGGCACAAGACACGTAGTAATGGGTTGGTAAGAGAATATTATGGGCAAGAATATTTTTCTAACAGTGTGAGTGTTCTTAAGAGCTGCCTGGGCCTATTTTCTGATATAAATAGATGCAGACTTGGACGGATGAAGGAGATCTTTTCTTCTGGATCGAAAAATCAGTGCTATAGATAGAGAAAGTTTAAGGAGTCAGGGGGTTCAACGAATACTATTCCGTGGAAAACTAAAGAGAGCTCTAATTTTAACTGTCAAGTGATATTTTCGAGTTCATCTTTTGGTTGCTGGTAATTCTGTTTGGTATTTTTGATTGTATACCCGGGTTTCTGGTGTTGGTGTTGCTGTTTGGTATCTTTGAAATTCCTACTGGTTCTCCTGGGATTTATTTTGTTGGGTTCTCTATCTGTGGCTGGTTGTTGCTGTTGTTGTAA
The DNA here is from genome assembly GCA_026770625.1 of Nicotiana glauca. Classification (NCBI taxonomy): domain Eukaryota; kingdom Viridiplantae; phylum Streptophyta; class Magnoliopsida; order Solanales; family Solanaceae; genus Nicotiana; species Nicotiana glauca. The sequence continues at coordinate 9,276 of MU718395.1, forward strand.
CCTACTGCTGTGCTGATCAATCCTGTTTCTTCTTCTTTTTCCAATACCAGGTACACTTTCGAATCAATACTGATATAGCTGTGAGATGTAAAAGTGAAATGAAATGTTAGCATGATTGATGAATTAAGTGCTGTATCTGTAGTTTAATAAATATGTGATAAAAATCTAGTTTCATGACTCAATAAGAATGCATGATAGTTTTGTGCCTAGCTGAAATTTTATTTGTTTAAAATCGCAATCTGTAGTCGCTAGTTGTACATGTAATATAGTTAGTTAATTAATTCGTAGAATGAACAAATAGTTAACGGATTAATGGCTTATATTTCATCTCTAGTTTTCTTTTGTATGCAAGGCAAATTTAAATAGGCCGGCGTTTGATTCCATTAGGCAATATGTAGGCCAATGTTCGAATCCATGTTGATAACATTTTCTAGCCGTTAGTTCCATGAGTCTCAATCATCTAGAAATGTTAAGTTTAAATCAATTTGAAGAATGGTTAGTTTTGTTTAAATATTTTTGTCAATCTTGTATGCATATTATAATTTCAGTTTTAATAGTTCGCTTATAGAATAAGGCACGGAACAAGCTTCTATTATTACAAGGTCGAGTGTAATTTTTCGGTAACATCTATTGTAATCTAACAACTAATAAGAGGCCCAAGCTTGTCAAGCATGTAAATTAATTAGGACTTTTTCTCTTTTATTTTAGAGGCGAACTTAATAGGGAAATGTAGTCACTTTAGGATTATCCTTTTAAAAATAAATGAGAAGAGCCTCGCCAAATAAAACGCACAAGCTGCGGAGCGCTCATAAATGTATATATTAAAATACTTAGTTTTCGGGACGGGCTGTTTAGTGAATTTCATGGCTCTCTCCAAAATAATAATACGCTAGTCTCTTTAGGCGCGTCTTTAATAATTTTACTTTCTTAAACTCGGGTGCACATTTATGTGACCCAAATCCAATCTCAACGGAGTCGAAATATGTCAATAACCACGGGTACATTGATGTGACGTGGTTTGAGATGTGTTTTTACGATGTTGCAATTCTTATAAAAAAAATAAAATAAATAATAATAAAAGCGGTTTAAAGTTAGTAAAAGCACATAAGTTATAACATGTACTAAAATCAGATATCAAGCCATTTATAACAGTTTAAGCGACCGTACTAGAACCACGGGATTCGGGGGTGCCTAACACCTTCCCTCGGGTCAACAGAATTCCTTACTTAGAATTTCTGGTTCGCAGACTTCAAAAGGAAAGTCGAAATTTTCCTCGATTTGGGATTCAAAATAAACCGGTGACTTGGGACACCAAATAAACTATCCCAAGTGGCGACTCTGAATTGAATAAATAATCCCATTTCGAATAATGTCACTTTAATTGGAAAAACTCCCTCGCATTTTATCCCCCGGGGTAAGGGCGCGCCAAAAGGAGGTGTGATAGCTCTGGCGACTCTGCTAGGGATAAAAAGACCCTGAACCACTGGTTCAGGGTTTAAGAATTCGAGCTTTGAATAATTGTTGTATTTGGCTTATTTATTATCTGATTTTATTATATGTTTGTCTTAATGTGCTAAATGTTGCTTCTACTGCTTTGATATTTTGTGAACTGTATATAAATTGTGCCGATACCCACCTCTCCTGTGAGTCTTTCTGAATTTAACATCGGGCATTTGCTGGACATAGCCTGCTTTCTTTGAGATAGCCGAGGTGCTTGGCACCCGGTGAA
>MU718397.1:8415-86276 GCA_026770625.1 Nicotiana glauca
AAAAAAGTTGCTCATCAGGAAATACTTTTTAATTTGGCCACCCTCATCCACATGATCGTGATTTTCTAGCCTTGATAGATGGCCAGCTACTTGGTTCTCTGTACCCCTTCGATATCGTATTTCTACATCAACTACTTGCAACAACAAAACCTAGCGCAACAACACACCTGATTATTGCATGATCGGTATGGACTATGACTTTCGTTCCCACTAAGTATGCCTGAAATTTCTCAAAGGCCCACACAACAGCTAATAACTCCTTCTCAGTGGTGGTGTAATTCAGTTGTGCATCATCAAGAGTCTTACTCGTATAGTAGATGGAATAAAACACCTTGTCCTTCCTCTGGCCTAGAACTGCCCCAATAGCGTGGTTACTTGCATCACACATAAGTTCAAATGGTAAGGACCAATCGGGTGCCACAATAATGGGAGCAGACACCAACTTCTTTTTGAGTTCTTCAAATGCCTTGAGGAAGGTGTCATCAAAGTTGAAAGTTACATCTTTTTTCAAACAACATGCACAAAGGAGTAGCAATTTTAGAAAAATCTTTAATAAAGCATCGATAGAAACCCGCGTGTCCCAAGAAACTCCGGACACCCTTCAATGAAATAGGTGAAGGTAATTTTTCAACCGCCTTCACCTTCGCCTTATCAAGTTCAATGCCTCCCCTAGATATTCTATGACCCAACACGATGCCTTCTTGCACCATAAAATGGCACTTTTTCCAATTCAATACTAGATTTGTTTCTTCACAACGGGCCAACACCTTGCTTAAATTCTTTAAGCAATCATCATAAGAAGACCCAAAAACTAAAAAATCATCCATAAACACTTCCACGAAATTTTCCACCATGTCGATGAAAATAGCCATCATGCACCTCTGAAAAGTGGTTGGTGCATTACAAAGACCAAATGGCATTCACTTGAAGGAAAAAGTAGCATAAGGACAAGAAAAAGTGGTCTTCTCCTGATCTTCTGGGCATATGACAATCTGATTGTATCCCGAATAACCATTAAGGAAGCAATAATATTCATGCTTGGCTAATCTGTCTAGCATTTGATCAATGAATGGAAGTGAGAAGTGGTCCTTGCGGGTTTTTTTGTTGAGCCTTCTATAATCAATGCATACTCTCCACCCCGTCACAGTTCGAGTAGGAATTAGCTCATTTTTCTCATTCTCAATTACAGTCATTCCTCCCTTTTTGGGCACACATTGAACTGGGCCTACCCAGTTGCTGTCAGAAATAGGAAAAATGATACATGCATCGAGCAACTTGATTACTTCCTTTTTCACCACCTCTTTCATAATGGGATTTAACCTTCTCTGCTGCTCCACATTAGGGCGGTTCCATCTTCCAAGAAGATTTTATGCATGCTAATCGATGGACTAATTCTCTTGATGTCAGCAATAGTCCATCTAATGGCCTTTTTATGCTCGCGGAGTTCTCTTAGCAATTTTTCTTCTTGAATGTTGGTTAAGCTAGACGAAATAATCACGAGCAATGTCTCAGAGTTTCCTAAATAAGAATAGCGCAGATGCACGGGAAGTGGATTAAGTTCTAGCTTCGGAACTTCTTCAATAGATGGCTTAGGAGGGGTCAGAGTGACAGGCATGCCCAACTCTTCAAATTTTCCAAACCCATGGACATAACTACAGGACATATCCAGTACTTGCTCAATTTCTCCCATTATTTCATATTTGCTATTTTCTTCATCCCCAATCAACACTCGTTCAACAGGATCTATTGGGCTCATATAGGGCACTAACGATGTGACATCACCCTCCACCACAAAGATCATGGATAACTCTTCATAGTGGGCTGGCAACCTAAGTGCTTTATAAACATTGAATACCTCCACTCGATCACCTACTCTCATCGTCATCTTTCCTTCGCAAACATCAATAATTGCTCGGCCCGTGGCTAAGAATGGACGCCCCAAAATAAATGGAACTTCCTGATCGGACTCGTAGTCCAGGATAATGAAATCAGTAGGGAATATGAAAGATCCCACTTGAACCAGCACATCTCCAATCACTCCTTCAGGATGAGCAAGGGAGCGATCAGCCAACTCTAAGATTACCGTTGTTGGGCGTGGCTCACCTAACCCTAATTGTTTGAACACCGATAGCGGCATCAAATATATGATTGCTCCAAGATCACATAAGGCTTGCCTAACTGCATGTTTACCAATCGATATTTGGATAGTGAAACTACCTGGGTCCTTCAATTTTTGAGGTAGATTGCTTTGAATTCTTGATCTACACTCCTCAGTGAGTGCCACGGTTTTGAACTCGGTCAACCTCCTTTTATTTGCAACTATGTCCTTGATGTACTTTGCATATTTGGGAACTTCTTGTAAGATGTAACCAATGGAATATTAATTTGCACCTGCTTCAAAATATCAAGAAACGTTTTATATGCGGCATTTCTTTTACTTTTTGCAATCTTTGAGGGAACAGAGGTGGTGGCCTTGCAACCACTGGTGGGGGTTGCTCAGCCACCGCCTCTCCAGCTGGCTTCTCGGACTCCTTAGATTTTTTTGTTGTTGATTCACTAGTGGCTGGCCTCTTATCAAAAGTCACTTGTTTGCTCTTTTCCGACTGAACCTCTTCTAATTGTCTCCTATTCCTCAACAACACGATATTAAAGTATGCCTTAAGATTAGCTTCAGTGTTACTTGGAAGTGATCCAACTGGTCTAGTGTTTTTAGCACTAGCAAGCTGTCTCATTTGGCGCTCCAAATTTCTGAAATCGGTCCTGAGCTATTGATTTTCAAACAACAACTGATTCAACAAATCATTCCCTTTCTCTTCTACATATTGAGGTGGCTTATGAGGTTGATTGAAATTTCCACGAGGTCTTTAATGATTCTGATTCGGCTGATTTCTACCCCATGAGAAATTAGGATGATTCTTCCAATTTGGGTTATAAGTGTTCCCATATTGTGCATTCTGATTCATTGGACCCCTGCTCTGTTGTCCCACATAGTATATAGATTATGGATTCGTGGGGCACATGTCACTCATATGGTTGTCACCACATAGTTCACAGCAAAGGGACATTTGTTGTACATATTGCATATGTTGCATTGTCATTCTATTCATCTAGTTTGCCAATTTTGCTATCTCAGCTCTCATGGCCGAGACGTCATCAAGCTCAATCAACCTGGCTGCCTTCTGTTGACCTGCCTTGCGTGAATTCCCATCTCTTTGCCAGTTATGATCATTAGTAGTGAAGTTATTCAGCAAGAGTTGAATTTCACTATATGTTTTTGCTATGAAACTACCCCCACAAGCTGAATCAAGATTCATCTTTGAGGCCTCATCTAGCTCGTCAACAAAAGTGTGTCCCAATACCTCATCAGTTTGACAATGGTGCGGGCGGTCTCTGAGTAGCTTCAAGTATCTTTCCCAGGCTTGACGAAGTGTCTCGCCATCCCGTCGTTTGAACCCACGAATCTGACTCCTCAATGACTTTGTCTTCTTGGTGGGGAAAAACTCGATTAAGAATTTCCTTGATAGATCATCCCAAGTGTGGATTGAGTTCGCGGGTTCTTTATGTACCATTCCTTAGCTTCCCCCAGTGGTGAAAAGGGAAAATATGTCAGCCTGAGATAGTTCTTGGAAATGTTCGGGTAATTGTAGGTATCCGTAATTTCCAAGAAATTCTGAATGTACCTCTGCGGATCTTCCTGAGATAGACCCACATATTTACTTGAGGACTGAATCAGATGTACCATGTACTGTTTGAGTTCAAAATGCCCTGTGATCTCAGACTTCACAATAGCCTTAGTCATATTAGCAAGATTGGGCCTTGCGGCTTCTATCACCGCACGTTCTGCATTACCTGCCATCTCTATTGGCTGTAGTTGAACTACCATGTACAACTCTCTTTCTATTCTAGTTCTATCTTCGACCTCCCTCTGCACTCTGTGAAGTGTTTGTTCAATTTCATGATCAAGAGGAAGGAGATTTTTTGCGCTTCTACTCCTCCGCATTCAAGAGAATAACCTGCATTAACACAAACAAGGTAAACTGAAAATTAAAACTTGAACAAATAACTAATAAAAGCTTACATCAGCAAAGTAGCTAATTTTTAAGTCCCCGGCAACGGCGCCAAAAATTTGTTGTTCCCAAACGCACACGCAAGTATACGTGGTCGTACAAGTAATACAATGATAAGTCGAGTGTCGAACCCACATAGGCTTATATTAACTACTCACTAACTCACCAATATTGTTATTTCGTCAAGTTAAATTCGAGTTCAAGAGTTTAATTATACTAAACTATAATTCTAAGTAATAAGTAAATTATCAAGCAGTATAATGTTGTTATATATTCAATAGAGACAAGTATTCCAGGGTTGTGATCGATTCACCAATCCTATTGTGTTCTAGTTAACTCTCCCTCTCATACAATTCACTTATGATTGCTAATTAATCGATAATTGCTCTCATAGCCTTCTCCCGAAGTACTACTTGCCTATTCAAAATAGATTAACACCTATATTCCTATGGAATCAATCTATTAAAAATACATTAAGATTATGATATTTAATTAAGCACGGTGATTAGATATATTCCTATGCTAACAACAAATCCGCTCCCCCTAAGGATTAAGATCATGCTCTCTTCAATTCTTCTCTAATCTAAACACGACTTTCCAAAGCATAGCATAGATAGTAAATAGAACCTAATTGTTGGCCAGACAATTAAGCAATTAAATACATAATTAAAGAAACAACCATATTAGTGAATTATAATCGAGGTTAAGTCAACGTTAAACAACAATATTCATGGCTAAATCACAACCCCAGAACAATAGGTTTTTAGCCACTCATAATACTAGTAAACAATTGCATAACTGAAAATACTAGAAAAGATGAAGAAATCCGAGATGTTCTTGCTCCCGGATGTTTCTTGTGTGTATATTTTCTCCAAAGTCGTGTCTCCCGCTCAAAAAATAGGCTTAATCTCTCTTTTATACGTGTTGGATAGGTCTAGGGCCGAATAAACCGTGTCCCGGGTAAAATAGGACAAAAATCGCGTCAACGACGCCCAGCCCGGCACCAGGCGCCCACCAGGGCGCTGCCCAATTTTCAGCTTTTGTTTCTAGTGCCACAGGTGGCGCCAAGCGCTGCCTGTGGCGCCAAGCGCTGCCTGTGGCGCCCAAATGCATATTTTTTTGGTTTTGTTCGTTTTGGCTCAAATCTTGCGCGTTTTGCCCCCAATTGCTCCCAAATCATTCCTACAAATAAAAATACTTCAAATTAATATAAATCATAGCATTTAACATCCCAAATTTATGAAACAAAAGTAAAATATGAGGCGATATACATAGAAATATATACACATTAAGCTAAACATCAAAAATACAAAATTATTTTTTGTCACATTAGAATATCTAAATTTTACTCACTAGGATAATAAAGTCATAAAATCATAGTGGGTAAAGATTAGTTACTTTATTGTTATAGTTAATATAGATCAGTGACTTTAATCTGATAAAAATCAATTCGCATAATACACATATAATTTACCCCAAGGTTGTTCAAAATCCCTTTGACACACCTCTAGTTAGGGATGTCCATCATTTGGTAAATACCGAATTACCGTACAGAAATAAAAAATTTTGATATTTGGTATTCGATATTTTAGTATTCGGTATGGTATTTGATTTCATTTTTAAAAACAATTGGGATTAGATATGGTATTTGGTATTTTAAAATAAAATATCGATACCGTACCGAAATAGATATTATATTGCAAAATACACATATTATTAATTATAACATAAATATAAAAAAATATAAAAACTTACATTCCTTTATTCTCTAAGTTCATCAATTGACTCTAAGCAAGCAACAGGATTTTTCTAATTATCAAATTTATTCATTTTTGTACAGTTTTCTCTTTATGGGTTGATATTTGCTAGTTTTGAAAAAAACTTTTGTCAATAAATATTTTTTGTTTTGTACTTTTGAGTACTTCAATTAAGAATATTATATTCTATTAATACTCACTAGTAAGAATCCAAACCGAATAACCTGAAGTTACCGAACTGAAAGGAGAAAAATCGAACCATACCAAATTTAATTTGGTATGGTATTGGTATAGTATTTTAAGAAACTGAATACCAAAAATACCAAACCAAAATAACTAAATACCATACCATACTGACCGACGAACATCCCTACCTCTAATCAGGGAATTTTTTTAACACATTCGACATTTCTCTAAAGATGTCTAATACACATATGTTTAGCTGCATGGTACACGCGTGTTATACACAAAGAAAAGATTAGTGAAAGTTACTATAATTTGTGCCTAAAGACTTGTATGGAAGCCAAATGCTATTTTTTAATATAATGATCCGATCGGTCGTTTTGAGTAATCGCCCCATTACCCCTTTTATTGCTTCACACATGTATTGGTTAGTTTTGTTCCGGGAAGCTTTCGGATTAATTTGGACCCTTTGATTCTTGACTTATAAGTTTGAATTAAAAATATTGACCAAACTTTAACTTTTGTGAAAACGGCCCCGGAACTGTATTTTGATGGCTCTGATAGCTTCGTATTGTCTTTCGAACTTGGGCGTTTCCTGTAATTGATTTCGAAAGTCCGTAGGTTGATTTGTGTTGATTTACCGAAATTTGGCAATTCGAAGTTGAAAGGTTGAACCGTAGGTTGAATTTTACCTATTGAGCTCGGAATTTAATTTTGGGACTTGGAATAGGTCTGTTGTGGGATTTAGAAATTGTCTGGAAAATTTGGTGTCATTTGGAATTAATTTGATAGGATTCTGACGTTTAGTTGTAACTTTAGATTTCTTGAACTTTACTTTGAAATTCATGCATTTTAGTGTTCAATTCATAATTTTAGATGTTATTTTAGTATTTTGATCGCTCGAGCGAGTTTGTATGATATTTTTAGACTTGTGTGAATATTTGGTTTGGAGCCTCGAGGGGTTAGATGAGTTCCGTACATGTATCGGAATGGTTTTGGACTTCAAATGAAATGTTGGTGTGCTGGTGTTCAGTTATCACAATTGCGAGCACCAGCCTCGTAAGGTGATATTAGGGGTGCATATGTCGAATATGCGACTTCCCCTTCGTATTTGTAAAGGCATCGAGATTTTAGCTTGGTTCGCATTTTTGAACAAATGTTCGCTTTTGCGATGATGGCTAGTTCGCATTTGCAAGGCTTTTCTCGCAAATGCAAGTATGCATGAGGCTGTCAGGGTTCTTAAATGCGAGCCTTGATCCGCAATTGCGAGGGCTGAGAGTCGAGATTTTTGAAAATATTCTCTCATTTTTGAACCCTAGACTCAGTATGAGGCGATGTGGTGAGGGAATTTCATTCTAATCTATTTCTATTCATATTACATCAATATATCTTAGATTTTTACATCAAAATCATGTGAATCAAAGTGAAAAATTATGAAACCTTGTCAAGTTTTAAAAAAATAATAAGAATTTGAGTTTTGATAATCGATTTGGACGCGGATTTTGAAACTAATCACATATATGAGCTTGTAGGGTCATGGGTAGGTTGAATCCACCATCGGACCCGAGTTTTGATCGGGTGGGACCCGAATTGACTTTTGTTGACTCTTGGAGAAAAGTGTAAAGATCTTAGCTTTATCTATTGTAACTTATCTCCCTAGCATTGTTTATTGATATTATGTCAATTTTGGTTAGATTTGAGCCGTGTGAAAATAAATTTTAGGGTAAAAGCTATTTCTGAGGGTTGAATTGGCCTAGTTAAGATAGGGGTGGGTATCTGTCAGTTCGGCATGATTGTGAATGTTATCGGTTTGTCATATCGGTTATCGGTTTATAAATATACTAAACCTATAACTGAACCGATAAGATATCGGTTATCGAGTATCGGTTTGTCGGTTATCGAGTATCGGTTAGTCGGTTATCGATCCTTATTATTTCGGTTATAGATTTACCCGATAAGAATAAAAACTAACAAAAACTTTCATGTTTTTATTACAGAAATCATGATCATACTATTAAGAGAAAGGAACTGAAATTTTGCTCTTAAGAAAAGAAGGATTAAATTTCAACTTAGAAAATAAAACTTTCTATGCATGTGAAAATCCCAATGAATGATCTCAATTTCTAAAGTTATTAGTTAGTAGGAGTAAGGGATAAGACATTCAATAATCTAATCTTACTATCTCACTAAGGGCAGACATAATTCATAGGAAAATAATAAAATTCTAATTTTGTAAATACTAAAGAATCAATGCAACAAAAGAAACAAATAGAAAACAAAAAATTCGAGCAACTAATTCTTCAGACTTTAAAATTAAAAATATTAACTGAAGAACTAAAATGAGAAATTCAGAAAAATTTAAAACGTGCTCAAAGCATTAAGATCTGAAGATAAAGTGTAACTACAAAGAGAATTGAGAGAATGAAACCATAAGGTGCTTTATATACTTTGTAGGTAAAATTATAATTTTGTTAAAGCTTATTGGGCTATGGGTTAAAACCGTCACGATCCAATTTCTCCTATACGCCGTGGGGGCGTCCAACGCTAGCGTTAGGAAAGCCAATAATGAACCAACTACATCATTATTTATTTTAATATTTTCAAAATAGTTGATATTTAATTAGTGCATAAATAGGAAGTAAAAACATAATAAGATGAGAGATAGCTAATTTTAAGAGCAAATGAGATAAGTAAAATAACCCAAAAATTATCATGTGTCTACTAGCATAATTTTCAAAACATGGTATCACAAGTGTATGAGCTATTAGTAGAATATACAAAAAAAAATTACTACACTACTGTCTGAAGTGAAATAGACAGAAAGTACATAAAGACTTTGGGTGCTGCAAAACGGGCTCAGAAGGCAGCTCATTGTTAAGTCCCGAGTAAGTCAAGGATGCGCGCTAGACTGATAACCAGATGCACCTGCCTCAGATCCTGCACGATTGGTGGAGAAGTGTAGCGTGAGTACATAAACAACATGTATCCAGTAAGTATCTATTCTAACCTCAAAGAAGTAGTGACGAGGGGTAGACTCCGACACTTGCTATGGGCTAACAATAAAATACTGAAATTGTAACTAAGCATAGACTATATAAATACAGCTGGAAACTCAATAACAAGAAATAAATGAACAATTCTTTCACTAATAGTAAATTTCAAACTAATTTCCATCATTTAACGAATTGATCTCTCAATCCAATGAAACAATATCAATTATAATTGGACTCCAAGAATTATTAGGCACGAATTATGCCGAGGTCGTACAACTCGATCCAACATACAAATATATAAATTATGCACTGTCGAGGGTCGAACGACACGAATCATAGATGCAACTATTATATTACCGAGGCGTTTGGACCGCTCCACAAGAAGAGAAAATACTTTATAAATAACCGGTTCGAAGATTATTAAGAGGCTAATATTCAAGGAAACATCAATTCTCATTAACGATCAAGTATCCCGTTCAAGAATCTAGTAAATGAAATTTGACTTTTTACAATTCCTTTATCAAGTTGTGATATGATTTAAGAATTTAAATTAGCAAGTACGGTGCAAATATCACATGATTTGGGTCCTAAACTACCTGGACATTAGCATAATTAGTAGCTACATACGGACTCTTGCCACCTCCTGCGTATATAGCTCCCACAAATAGAAGCACATATTAAATTAATTCACCTATGGGGTTAATTCCCTCTTATAAGGTTAGAAAAGAGACTTACCTCGGCTCAGAGCTTACTTTCCGGTCCACAATTATGCTTTAAACCCTCAATTCGGTGCCAAACGACTCGAAACTAGTCAAATGCTATATAAAATACTCAATACATGTTCAAAAGTTCATATCCTAACTATTAGAGTGATTACCTAATCAATTGAAGGGTTCCAAAACTTCATCCACGAGCCCACATGCCCGGATTCCAGAATTTTCGAAGAAAGTTGTTACTCATAGTCTCACGAACTCAAATATATAATTTTTAACCTATTCCATAATTATTTTCGTGATTAAATCCAATTTTTATCAAAACCCCAAGTTTTCCTAAAAAATCCCATAAATCCCACCATTTTCCATGTTAAATCTACTTAAAATTCGTGTATTTAGCTAAAGAATCGATAGGGATCACTTGACTATTGATGTTGATGGAACCCCTCTAAAAAATGCTCTCAAAATCGTCCAAGACTAAGTGGAAAATGATGGAATAAAGTTAAGTCGCATTAAAAGCTTTTGCACAAGTCGCAGGTGTCGCAATAGCGACGCCTTGTTTACAAATGCGAAGGTCTCAAATGCGATAAAATCTTCACAAATGCGAAGCTAAGCCCCCACTGTAAAGCTCACAAATGCGACAAAATATTTGCAATTGTGAAGGGAGGCTGGTCGCAAAAGCAACCGGAAATATCGCAAATGTGAGTCCTTCCTTCACCAGGATTCTTCGCAATTACGAAGCCTTTCTCTCAAATGCGAACCAATTTTCGCATTTGCGGTACCTTAGACACCAACCAAAAAAACCAGAAAACTGAAGTCTTTTTATCTATCCGAACGCGTCTGAAACTCACCTGAGCCCTCGGAATTTACACCAAATGTCCTGCCAAATATGAAAATATCATACGAACTTGCTCACTTGATCGAAATGCTGGAATAATATATAAAAGCTTGAATCAGACGCCAAAATGCATGAATCAAATCATGAAAACTCAACTTCTAAAACACACCCGCACGTCTAATTCCTATCAAATCACGTCTGATTGACCTCAAATTTTATACACAAGTTATAAATGACATTACAAACCTATTCCAACTTCCGAAATCGAAATTTGAACCCGATATCAAAAGGTCCACTCTCGGTCAAACTTCCCAAAAACCTTCAAATTTCCAACTTTCGCCAAATGACCTCGAAATGACCTACATACCTCCAAATCCACATCCGATCATGCTCCTAAATCCATAATCACCATACGGAGCTATTCCTAGACTCAGAAACCCAAACAGACGTCTATAACATAAAAATCCACTGCAACCTAAACTTATGAAATTCACCCAAAGTACCAACTTTCACTATTAGACGCTGAAACGCTCCCGGGTCATCCAAAACCCGATCTGAATATATTTCCAAGTCCGAAATCATCATACGAACCTATTGAAACCGTCAAATTACGATTTTGAGCCCGTTTACTCAAAATATTGAGTGAAGTCAAACTTAGACTTTTAAGGCCAACTTAGGGAATCGAGTGTTCCGATTTCAACCCGAACCATTCCAATACTGAACTAACAATCTACGCAAGTCTTAAAACAGTAAAAGCGTATACGTAGATTCTTTTTTAGGGGAATATAAATCAGGAAAGAAAAATGGTTGTCGGTTGGTTACAAAACCGTTGATAAATTTGGCCAAATTGAGACCCGAACTGATAACCTAATAGTCAAATAATATTAAACCGTTATCGAACTATTTGCCTAATAAATCAATATCGATAATCTAATAGCATTTTATTGGTTCGGGCTACCAGTTATACCCGATATATGCCCAACCTTAAGTTGAGGTAAGTATCTTACCTAACTTTGTGGAGGGGGGAACTACCCCTTAGGATTGGTATTGATTGATTCATTTGTGCTATGTGAATACCGTGTACGGAAGGTGACGACTGAGTACATGGGTTGTATGTGGTATTTGACCGATTTAGGCTACTTAGACTATTTTCATGATTCAATTGAAATGCCATATCTTGTACTAAATTCTCGAAGTCAATCTATTCTTGCTGCGTTAGTCTATCCTTACACGCCTTAATTGACTTGTTTAACACTTGTTCGACATCCTATTTGATAACTCCACTCATGCTTAGTTGAGCTTGTTGCTTTATTTGATACATGTCATCTCTTTCATTGTTGATGATCATTTCTTGAAGTCATTTTACGTGTTATCTCCTTCATTGTTAATTTTTATTATTTGAAGTCATTGTTACTAGTTATCTCTTCCGTTGCTATTATTCTCATTTGAAGTCATGATATTCCTTTTATTGTGAGTTATTTGTATTTAATTTGTAGTTACACGATATTTTTCTTATTATTGAGTTATTGGTGTTGAAGTTGCGGAAGCCGTATCATTTTGAAGCGAAGTTCATAATTGTTAAGATATCTTTCTTGTTGAGAATTTTACATTCATTGTTATTATTGATATTCTTGAACACATTGTGGTGGAGCCATAGGCTATTGTTGTGGAAATATTTATATTGATGGTTGTTGGCAAGTTGTGATATATGGGCACTTGCGATGCGAGTTATTATTGTGATGTGTTATTGACGCGCATGCGGCGGTATAAGACTTGAGGCTAATGTGCATGCAACGGTATAAGGTGGGACTCATTAATTGTTAGACTTACCTAGTCGTAGAGACTAGGTGCTATCACGACATCCTATGGAGGAAAATTGGGATTATAACATTCATTTTTCAAATTTATAATCATCTTTGTATTTTCTAAAAATATTCCATCAATTTCTCCATTCATGCACACATTGAACAGGGCTAAAGTTCAGTTATTTTAATATAATAAGAATAGTTTATAATTTTATTTTCATGATGGATAAAGTTAACTGATCATACATGAAATCAAGCGAATTAAAATGTTGAGAAGGAAAAGATTGTTCAAAGATCAAATCTGAACTCTTAAATGTTGTTTACACCTTTTAAGGTGAAAGCTTGCATATTTGTATGTGTCTGTATAATTATGTTCAGCACACTATAACTCAATTAGAAAACAAATCGATCATGTTTCAGTTTGACAAAAGATTTATCAAAATCAACTTTAGAAAATTGTGAAGTTGAACATTTAGAAACACAAAATGACTTAACAAGTGAGAGAGCACTCACCTTTTGGTAAGTGTAACTTTTAAATTTTCATCACGTCGTAGAAGTGTACAACCTTTGTACTTTTAAATATATCTAGTTACAATTATAATCATTAATTTTGTCATACATTAGTTTTGGCAATTCTCATCTTATTTACTAGAGCTTTGAAAATTAAGTTATGTCTATCAAGTGGATCATATCAGATCGATCGAGACCGAGGCACCGTCCATGATGGGTAAGTTAGGGGATAAGGAACAAGTTTTTAATACAATTTAACTGCAAGTTTGTATTTTGAATTCTAATCTTGCAAATTACAACAATTTTTTTTTAAGTTTAACGAATTAAAAGAAAAGGAAAAACTTCAAGATACATTTATTTTCAATAAAATAAAATTATACATTTCTTAAAAACTCTTTGATGATTTTTTTTTAATAAAAAGAATCTTACTGGAATGTACTAAAAAAGATGCAATTTACCAACAACTAGTCATTTTAGTCATGTTACCAAAAAAATTATCAATGACATACACCATTCAAAATACATAGGCAAAACAAGATTTTTCTCAATTGGTATTGTTGTGATTCTTTGAAAATACATAGTTGAGGCAATATACAAAATTTGACAAAGTTTAAAGGTGATTTAGACTAGTTTGGAGTCAAAATTCATTCAAATAATATACAATATTAAAAAAAAATCAATAAAAAAGGATTTTTTCAGTGGTTATGGTTGGAATTTGTTGAGAACATAATATACAAAATTTGAGTAAGATTTGAAGTGATTTGGATTGGTTTGGTATCAAAATTTATAGTTAAATCGATTTTTAAAAATTCTTCTGCGACAATGTATCAAACTTGTATCACGCATGTATCTCACACAGGTATACATGAATATACACGTGATACACTTTTGATATATATATCATCTTTGTTCATGTTCATCATCTATTTCGAATACTTAATTCTAACTACCTCAAAACTCCTCCCAAACTGAGATTCAAACGCTTTATGATGTACCCAATCTATTCTAACAACGCCCACGAAAAAGAAAACAAAAAAATAATTTTTTTTCTACAAATAGCTAATTAGCTAATATTAGCAGTATTTATTTAATATTAATAATATTTTATAAATTGATTAATTTTTTTAATAAGTTATTTATGGACGAATATAACTGATAATTTTCCAAAACAAAAAATTGTTAACGGACCGGTCAGGGGCTTAAGTTAGCGGATCCCGAAGTGCGCCAAAATTGTAAAATTTGCACGGGGCGCCCTATTTGGTCGCCTCCATTTAACCTATACCCATATTTTTAAAAACTTTTAATTTGTACCCACTTTTTAAATAACTTCAGCCCCCTTTCTTCTTCTCCTCCTTCTCCTCCTTGGTTTTCTATTCCTTTTAATGTAGTAGCTAAAAGTTGACAATCCCGAGTCTTGATACCAAAATCAGTAAGGAAGCATGACTTTAAACTTTAGGCTCTGTTCCAAACACAGCCATTTCCTCGCTCAAAAGAAGAGCAAGTTTAATACCTTCTGATTCCAACTTATCATCTACTAATAAAGTTGGCTGCTTTCTGTCCATATAAGTGATTGGATTTTCGCAGTTTCTATCATAGCCAAAAGGGTTGCCAAAAGTGAACATTTGTTTGCCGTCAAGAATGGATTTTGGGCTATTAATTCCAGCTTCAACTACATCAGATAAGCTTCTGGCCAGAATTCCACTGAAAATTCTTGGAGAAGTGGGTGGGTTTGTATGATTTTTGTTTCCAAAATTTATGATTTAGTTACTATTGACAATCTGATTATTTATCTAGTGTGTTAGAAAGCTTTTTTAAAAACTTCAGCTTATATAATGCTGAAGTTTTTACAAATGAAGTAGGGCTGAATTCGCCAGTTATAAAACAAAAACTTCAGCTCTAGAGCTGAAGTTTATCAGTTACAAAAACAAAAATTTCGCCAGTTACAAAACAAAAACTTCAGCTCTAGAGCTGATGTTCACCAGCAGCAATTACAAATAAAAACTTCAGCAAATAGAGAACAAAACTTCAGCTACTATGCTTAAGTTCATCAATTACAAACAAAAATTTCAGCACACTTGCTACTTCAGGCCCGTCTACTAGAATGCTGAAGTTTTGCGTGATTGCCTTTGCTACTTCAGCCCCGTATACTGAATTTATGCAAAAAAGCGGATACGCTTGCAATTTTTTTTTGCAAAGTGAGCATAAGTTAAAACGTGACACAAAAAACGGATATAGATACAAATGCCCCGCCAAAATCACCCCCTAAGGAGCCAGTCTAGTGGGCTATCCAACCCCTCCGATACCCCATATTGGCTTAAGTTGGCCAGTTTGGCCTGGGCTTAATTAGAAGACAAGTAAATGTATAGGTTAAATTAAACTTTAAATAATCTTTACATAAATAGCCGGTCATATTCACTGCTAGCCTTTTCTAGTTATATATATAAATTGTACATTAATTATATATAATTATACACATATAATATATAAATTATGCATATATTATGCCTTCACCATTTATTTTTAATTTAAACTGTTGGTTGCACTACTATTTGTTAATTCTTCAACTTTAAAATCTATCTTTCTTTAGAGTGAAGTTCCAAAATTTCCCGAAAAGGGATTCTTTGAAATATTTATGAAAAAATGGAGGAGCTATTGTGATCAAGTTAAAAAAGATGAAGGTGAAAGATGAGAGGCAAGCCTGCAAGAAGGGAAGAGAAAGAGAAAGAGAAAATTGGTTTTGAGGGGGAGAAAAGATAGAAAACTAATAATCCATCCCTTAATTAGTGGTCTTTTAATTATTGGGTCTTTTAAAATTTGCAGGCAATTAAACATATTGTTATTTTAGAATATGCCAAATTGTGAATAAATCTGTTATTTTTGAAATAAGCCAAATCATTTATATTAATAAATCTTTTTTAAAGTTACTGTTTAAAAATCCCATCTTTCTTTGAATATATGGTATCAGAATCTCCCCAATGAAAAGAGTGTAATCTCATTGTTTGGCTCAAAAGTTATGAATATACTTTGTAAGCTTAAAAACAATTAAAAATAAATGAGGGTAAATCGTAATCAAATATAATAAAACCTAGAGATAAAAAAAAATGAAATTGTTATTGTAGATGTGATAGTAGAAGATGACAATATGAACTCTAGAATAAGTATTCTTTAGATGTAGAGATAGAGAGAGAGAGTAGTCGAAAATCAAAGAGATGTATTATTTGAGAATAATAATCACGCCCTTTTACAATGTGAAGATCTCCTTTATAAAATAGAAGACCTTCCTCGAAATAATCATAAAAGTACAAAAGTAGGCAACGTCCCCTTAATGGGGCCACTGAGTTTCAGACGACGTCGCCTTTGTCCCCACACCCAAGCCGTATCCTTGCTCTAGTTGACCTATACTCAATGGGCGTATCCATTGGCGTAGAGACGTACAGGGTCAAATTTGACCCTATACAGTTAGTCCCTCCGCTCGTTGGAGACGCATTCGGTAGGCGTTTTCAATGGGTGGAAATGCAAACCCCGTCTTGGAAGAATTTGACCTCGCCCCGGGGGCGGTAACGTGAATGGGATGAAATGTATGACATTGTCGAGCTGGCGACGTATGGCTCCCTTTTCGGAATGATGCCATCGCCCGCATGCGTCATTATTATACTTACTCCCGAGGCAGTTCAGAGGATGATGTGATGCCCGTGCCCGTTTTGAATCATGCCTTTTAGATTTCTACGCATCCTAACCCTATAAATAGGGGGGAAGGTTCAATCTGTTTCATCTTTCGAACCTTTGGAAAACCTTATCTGGCTTTCTTCTTTACCTTTCTTTCTAGCAACCGTTATTTTGTGTGAGACTCCTCCATTTCTTTGAAGTAATACTTCTCCTCGTTAGTGCTTTGTTTCTTACATAGGGCAACATGAAAAAACGTAGCCAGAGCAGTAAAAAGACCAAAGATACTGCCCCATCTAGGGTTCTACCCTCCTCCGGCAGTGAAGAGGAAGAAGCAGGAAAAACCCTTGTTCCTCTAACTGTAGACAACGTCCTCCTAAAGGAAATGCATATTCGAAAAGATTTTCAAACCAAAAGCCCAGCCCTTCTCTGGGAGCATAGTGATTTATTTCAATCCCACCTAGACAATCTTCGAGCGACACACAACATTTCGGACCATGTGGAAATGGCTCCGGCTAGGATGGACTATGCCAATGTGCACAGGCCTGGGTACTGCACATTTTACGAGAACCTATTTTTAATTGGTTATAATCTCCCGATTTATCCTCTAGCGGAGGAGCTTTGCTGCTTTTTCAATGTGTGTCCGGCTTAGCTTACTCCTTACACCTTGAAGGTGTGCAGGATTCTGACCACGTACGCAGCTAAGGCTGAGTGCGGCATCTTAGTTCATCATCTTTTATAGTTATTCAGCCCTGGTTACCTGAGGGGTACCATGCTGCAGTTGAAGAGCCGTGGCACGAAGGGCTTGGTTGTTAAATCTGATGACAAGACCAACCGCTGCTTCTGGCGTAGGTACTTCTACGTCAGAACGGAACACTTGGTGTCTAACCCTGAAGGGTTCCCGGAAAGATGGAACCTAGAACGTAAGTACCTTTATTTGTATAATTCATGACTGTTTGTGACCTTGACCATTTGGCCATTGTGATTTCTTTCTTTTCTCTGTTTTTGTAGTGAGGGCTTCTTCTCCCTAGTTCATTGACAATATTAAATCGTGGGTGGAAAGATTGATACCTTATGTGGAGGAATGCCGTACTTGGGCCGCATTCATCAACAGTACGGCCCGTCAGGTAATTCTTTGGCTTTGGTTTGGAAGTTCCCTTAGGTTTTGTTACCTGACTTACTCGTGTTGGCAGGTCGGAGCGCCCCCAAGAAGAAGAAAACCGTTGTTACCTCGCCTAGGGCGGAGACTGACTCTGATGGTGAGGACATACCCTACGACTCGTTCAATGACGGCGCTCCCGAGGTTCCTCAGCGGGAGGTTGTGCCTGTGGTGGTGTCTGCAAGCAAAGCGACTCATTCAGTGCCATCCCCGCGGCCTGTGGAGGAGACTTCTGAAGGTGAGGAGCCGCCAGAGAGAAGGAGACAACAACTGATAACGGGCAAGGGGATAGCGACTGAAGACGAGAGGGTAAGTGAACCCCATTAAGTGTCGAGGCCAGTTTTTATGGCCGATGCCATCCGTTCTGGGAAGTCGGCTCCCCAAAGGAGAGCTGTTACTGATGCCAGCCCAGCCCGTCTTCCGGAGAGCGGTTCGTCGGCTGCTATTGGAGAAGTGGACGATGGTGCCGAGAGGATGGACCCTGAGGCCGCCCATGGAGATGCAGATGGGTTAACGACGGGTCCAGCCCATGTGGAGATGACGGCGGGTAGGTCCAATCGCCGGATTATGATCCCAAGAGGGTATAACCAGTTACAACATAGTGAATAGGCCGCAACGGATATGACCCTGTTATGTGCGGCTACTGAGCGTGAAGTGCTGAAGGGTGTTAGTGACGGGTATATATCCCGGAGGGTCGCTTGTGCGGCCTTGTAGGTAGCTTTCAGTTTTCTTTGTGTGCCGTAAGGCTAACTTCGATACATACTGACTTGAATTTTCTCTTTTTCTTTTCTTTTTTAGACTCTCATTTTGGAGGCGGAGAGGAGGCGGCGGGCGCAAAAGAAGGCAGCCACTTTCATCAAGGTGGCGAAGAAGTACCAACGGTGCCGTGCCAAGCATCGGGCATTGGCGGACCTTCTTAAGCAGGACCCAAAATTTTGGGTGTTCCGTGAGGGCCTTGAACATTCGGAGGCCCAACTGAAACGGAGGGTGGTCGAGCTGGAACAGGTTGATGAATAGCTGATGGCTGCTTTGGCTCGGAAAATTGAGCTGGAGACTCTTCTTCAGTCGAAGGAAGAGGAATTGGAGGTTGGCCGTGGGGTAGCGGCGGAAGTTGCTGATTTGCGGGCCAAAGTCGCTGCCTTGACCGCCGAACTCGATACCAGGGCAGCTAAGATTGAAGCCCTTAAGCGGACTGATGTGCCAAGGTCTGATGAGGATGCGCATCGTGAGACACATGAGATGTGGTTATACGCCGAGGGCAGATTAGTCGTGCTCGAGGAGTTCTTAGCTGCGGGTCGAGCTACTGAGGCGGAGGTTCAGGAGCAATGGCGCGTAGCCTGCGTCGCCCACAAAACCTATGGGTATAGTTCTGACTCCCCAGACCGGGCAGGCTATAACTCCGAAGACGTCAACCATCTAGGATCTGGCTCCTGGATCTCTGCAACTTATCAACCCGGGGGCGGCGATGGATAAGATGGCAGTCAGGCGGGGGACGATGAGCGGAATGACGGTTACGCAGAGGGTGATGGGCGAAACGGCGTAGCCTTTTAGGTCTTGTATATATTTTTGTTTTGTTGTATTTTGGAATGTAAATGGGACCTTTTGTACATGTATTTTTTGGATGATAATGAAAGTCGTGCTTTTACTGTCATTCTTTTCCTTTTGTATCTTTTATTGACGATGATGGCCTTAGCCATGTACGTAACTTCGACTGTCGTTGAATTACTCATTTGTCGTAGTTGAGCTGGGTCAACTTAAAGACGACGATGGCCTTAGCCGTGTATGTAATTTCGACTGTCGTTGAATTAATCGTTTGTCGTAGTCGAGCTGGGTCGACTTATTGATGACGATGGCCTTAGCGGGTCGAGGGGCCTGACTGTGAAACTAGATGACGAGGTTGAACCTCTGCCGGTAGGATGCAGCTTTGATGCTAAATAGTGGTGGCTTTAGCTAATAATGGCATCAGTTCGATTGTCATTTAAGTGCCCTTTGTTATAGTCAAGCAGGGTTGGCGACTGTTGGCGACGACGGCCATAGCCATAATATTGTCGATGGCCTTAGCCATGTGCGTAACTTCGACTGTCATCGAATTACTTATTTGTCGCAGTCAAGCTGGGTTGACTTATTGACGACGATGGCCTTAGCCATGTACGTAACTTCGACTGTCGTCGAATTACTTATTTGTGGTAGTTGAGCTGGGTCGACTTATTGACGATGATGGCCTTAGCCATAATACTGTCGATGGCCTTAGCCATATATGTAACTTCGACTGTCGTCGAATTAATTATTTGTCGTAGTCCAGCTGGGTCGACTTATTGATGACGATGGCCTTAGCCATGTACGTAACTTCGACTGTCATCAAATTACTCATTTGTCGTAGTCGAGCTGGGTCGACTTAATGACAATGATGGCCTTTGCCATGTACGTAACTTCGACTACGTCGAATTACTCGTTTGTCATAGTTGAGTTGGGTCGACTTATTGAAGATGATGGCCTTAGCCATGTACGTAACTTCGACTGTCGTCAAATTACTCGTTTGTCGTAGTTGAGCTGGGTCGACTTATTGACGACGATGGCCTTAGCCATAATATTGTCGATAGCCTTAGCCATGTACGTAACTTCGACTGTCGTCGAATTACTCGTTTGTCGTAGTCGAGCTAGGTTGACTTATTGACGACGATGGACTTGGCCATGTACGTAACTTTTACTGTCGCCGAATTACTCATTTGTCGTAGTCGAGCTGGGTCGACTTATTGACGACGATGGCCTTAGCCATAATACTATCGATGGCCTTAGCCATTTGCACGTTGGAGACAACCTTGGCCGTTCGCATATTGGAGATGGCCTTAGCCGTTTATACATTGGAGATGGCCTTAGCCATTTACATGTTGGAGATGGCCTTAGCCGTTTGCACATTGTAGATGGCCTTAGCCATTTATACATTGGAGATGGCTTAGCCGTTTACACGTTAGAGATGGCCTTAGCCGTTTGCACATTGGAGATGGCCTTAGCCGTTTATACATTGGAGATGACCTTAGTCGTTTACATGTTGGAGATGGACTTAGCCATTTACACGTTGGAGATGGACTTAGCCGTTTGCACATTGGAGACGGTCTTAGCCGTTTATACATTGGAGATGGCCTTAGCCGTTTACACATTGGAGATGGCCTTAGCCGTTTACACGTTGGAGATGGACTTAGCCGTTTATACACTGGAGATCATGCTAGTGCAGTCCCTTTGTCATGTCAGTCAGGAGAGCGTATGGAGTGGCTGGTATGATAAACTTGTTCCGCAAATATCTCTAGGTGTCCCCTCTGCCGCCTCGTTAAAAACCTCCCCGAGAAAACCCAATTGGGACAAAACTCAGGTAAGGGAAACATAGTGCGACTCGGGAGACGCCTTTTAGAAATGGAAATACTTGAGGTGGGCGACGTTCCAATTGTTTTGGAGAGTTTTTCCTTCCATTGTTTCTAATTGGAATGCTCATTTACCTGTTGCTGCTGTGATTTTGTAGGGTCCGTCCCAGTTGGTGCCCAGTTTTCCTTTGCTTGGGTCTTTTGATGCTAATGTTTTGGCTTTGAGGACGTAGTCTCCCACTTTAAGTGGTCTTACTTTGGCTCTCTTATTGTAGTATCTTTCGACTTGTTGTTTCTGAGACACCATTCTTATGTGGGCAATTTCTCTTCTTTCCTCGGTCTCGTCGAGGTCTTGAAGCCTGTTTATGTCGTTCTCTGCTCCGCTGGTATGTGAATACCTCAAGCTTGGTTCGCCGACTTCAACTGGTTTGACTACGTCGGTTCCGTAAACCAGTGAGTATGGTGTTTCTCCTGTGCAGGATTTTGCTGTGGTCCGGTGTGCCCACAACACTTCTGGTAGTAGCTCGGGCTATAGCCCTTTGGCTTCCTCGAGTTTCTTTTTCAGTGTGTTCAGTATTGTTTTGTTGGAAGACTCTGCTTGGCCGTTGGCGGCGGGGTGATATGGCGTGGAGAGTATTCTCTTAATGTGCCATTTGTCGAAGAATTCTGTCGTCTTCTGGCCGACGAACTGTCGTTCGTTGTCGCAGCTGATTTCCTTGGGGATGCCGAAACGTCAGATGATATTCTTCCATATGAAGGTGATGACTTCCTGTTCGCGTATTTGGGCGTACGCACCTGTTTCCACTCACTTGGAGAAGTAGTTAGTTAAAACTAATAGAAGTCGTACCTTTCCTCGTCCCGCTGGTAGGGGATCGACTATCTCCATTCCCCATTTGATGAAAGGCCATGGGGAAGTGACTGAGTGGAGGGGATCTCCTGGTTGGTGTATCATGGTGGCATACTTTTGACATTGTTCGCATCGCCGCACGTATTCCACTGCCTCTTTCCTTATGGTGGGCTAATATTAACTGGCTCGTATTATGCAGCGTACGAGGGTGCAATTGCCTGTGTGGGTGCCGCAGTGACCCTCGTGTACCTCTTCGAGTACTGGACTCGTTTGGTGCGGCCCTAGGCACTTGGCCAGGGGTCCGCCAAACGTCCTTTCGTAAAGCTCGTGGTTTATCAGGCAATACCTGACGGCCTGTACGTGGAGCTTCTTTGCTTTTTTTTTTGTCGAGTGGGAGTGTACCATCCTGCATATAGGATACAATTTGGTTGCGCCAGTCCCAAGTCAAATTTAAAGAGAGTACCTCAGTGTGATCAATGGCTAAATGGAGGCTGGTGACCACTCTTTCTTTGTTGAAGTTTTTAGTGGCTGCGGCCAATTTTGCCAAATCGTCTGCTTCAACGTTCCGTGCCCTTGGAATTTTTTTGAAGCGGCACTCTTCGAACTCAGTCATTAATCTGTGGATCTTTGACTGATATTTTTGCAATCTCTGCTCCTTGATTTGGTAAGTCCCAGTGACTTGGTTCACTACGAGTTGGGAATCGCAGTGGAGAACGAGTCGTCGAGCCCCATATTTGATGGCTAGTTTTATACCTACAATAACAGCCTCGTACTCGGCCTCGTTGTTAGTCATGTCGGGGTGGCAAATTATTTCGCCCGTGGGGACCTTAAGAACGAGTCCCGGTCCTAATACCGAGGCATTAGCAGTGCTGTCAGTGTAAAGAATCCATAAGTCGGTGTTGGAGGGGGCACAACGTGCCTCCAATTCCGCTTCTGGTAGTATTTTTGCACTGAAATCGGCTATAAAGTCGACAAGTACTTGTGACTTGATGGCGGTTCTTGGGTGATATGAGATATCGTGCTCGCTGAGCTTATAGCCCATCTGGCGAGCATGCCTGATAACTCAGGCTTATGTAGGACGCTTCTCAAGTGGAAGGTCGTTACTACTTTTACGGGGTGACACTTAAAATAGGGTCGGAGCTTCTGCGAAGCTACGACCAATGCCAGAGCTAAATTTTCAAGGTGTGGATACCGTGTTTCGGCATCCACTAAGGTTTTGTTAATATAGTAAATAGGAGATTGCGTACCTTCATTTTCGCGAACCAAGACTGCGCTGACGGCGACCTCAGAGACGGCCAAATACACCAGCAGGGGCTCGCCTGGACTCGCTTTGGCCAGCAGTGGTGGCGAAGATAGGTATGCTTTCAATTCTCTCAAGCCTTCGATGCATTCCTCGTTCCATTGTAACCAATTGTCCTTTCTCAACACATTGAAAAATTTGTGGCACCTGTTGGAGGACCGTGAGATGAATCTGGATAGGGCGGTTATTCGCCCCGTCAGCTTTTGTACCTGTTTTTTGCTGTTCAGAATCTCAGGTATTGCATCTATCTCCTTGATCTGATCTGGGTTGACCGCGATGCCTCGTTATGATACGAGAAATCCTAAGAATTTTCCCGAGGCCACGCCGAAGGCGCATTTCTCAGGGTTCAGCTTCATCCCATACCTTCTCAATATCTCGAAGGCTTCTTTCAGATGGTCGATGTGGTTTTCTTTCTTTGTCGATTTCACCAGCATATCATCGATATAGAATTCCATGGTCTTACCGAGCTGTTCTTTGAACATTTTGGTGACCAGCCTTTGGTATGTAGCCCCCGTATTTTTGAGCCCGAAGGGCATTACCTTGTAGCAATATGTCTCTTGGTGGGTGATGAAAGTTGTTTTCTCCTGGTCCTCCTCGGCCATCACGATTTGATTGTATCCGGAGTAGGCATCTATGAAGCTCAACAGTTCATGTCCCGCGGTGGCGTCAATCAATTGGTCGATGTGGGGTAGTAGGAATGAATCCTTTGGGCATGCCTAGTTTAGATCAGTGAAATCCACACACATTCTCCACTTCCCGTTCTTATTTTTGACCATCACGACATTGGCGACCCATTGGGTTACTTTGAATCTTTGATGGAACTGTTGGCCAGTAATTTATCTACTTCCTCGCTGACCGCTTCATTGATAGCGGCACTGAATTTCCTTCTCATCTGTTGCACGGTCGGATGTAATGGATCGACGTTTAGCTTGTGGGTGGCGATGTCTCGCGGGATTCCCGGCATATCTGAATGGGAAAAAGTAAATAAATCTACATAGTTAGTTAGGAATTCACGATACTTACTCGGGTTGGTGAGGCCATTCCCGATGTAGGCTTTCTTTGTGAGGTCGGTGTCATCAAACTGGACTGGGAAGAGATCTTCGACCGTTGCTTTACAGGCCTCCACAACGTCGGGGTCTCTGATGGCGTCCGTTGTCGGGTTGACTTTAGTCCTCGACACAGCTGATTGCTATGCCTCTACACTCGCCTCTTTTAGCTGTTTGGTGTGGGTGCAATCTTGAGCTATTTTGTAGCATTCCTGTGCGGTGCGCGGCTCTCCTCGAATGCTGAATAGTCCCCATGGGGTAGGGAGTTTGGTCACTTGGTAAAAGCTTGAAGGACCGCTCGCATGGCATGTATCCATGGGCGTCCTATGATGACTTTGTAGGCCGTTTCCTGGTTCATCACGTGGAAAGTTGTTTCCAGCGTGACTCCTCCTGCTAAAACGGGTAGTGATATTTCTCCGGATGCCCGTTCCACTGCATTGTTAAACCAGTTAGTGTTATGCAACGCGGTATTATCTTATCTTCGAGTCCCATTTGTACGAGGACCTCGGGTGGATAATACAAGTGCCACTTCCGTCATCAATCATGATTCTTTTAACATCCGTATCAGCGATACATAAAGTGATAACTAAAGCATCGTAATGAGGGAAAGACAAACCGTCGGCATCAGACTTATCGAAGGTGATACTATCTTCAAAGTCATCATACCGTTCCTGGGCGATGGTCTGCTTTAGTTTGTGCGTGGTAGTGAACTTGGCGTGATTTATTACTGAGTCGTTGCTGCCTCCGACGATCATATTTATCGTGCGTGCTAGGGAGGGCGACTTCGGCGGCCTGTGAGGTTGTTCCCGTCTGCGTGCAATGTTTATTTTCCCTTTGTCACTGAGTAATTCCCTCAGGTATCCCTGGTTCAGCATCCTGACCACCTCTTGCCGTAGGCCTATGCAGTCTTCGATTTTGTGTCCCCATTCCTGATGGAACTCGCATAGGACGTTTGATTTCCTTGTGGCAGGGCCTGATTTCATCTTCTGCGGCCATTGCACTTTGGTGCCCATCTTCTCCAGTGCGTACACTATTTTTGAAGGAGACACAAAAAAGTTATGGGCAGATAATAAGGGAGGTGTACCTCTTTCGTTTTGGAGTGGGGCGATGTATCGCTGCAGAGCATCATATGCCTTGGTGGTGGATGGGAGGATATGGTGTATGGCTAGTGTCGGTCTTTGTTGGAGCGTGGGAGTTATTCTCACCGTCCTTCATTGCGTCGATCCCTACTTGTTTCTGAGTGTATCGTTGTTAGCCGTTGGGTCGGCCCATTAAGATCATCCTCGTCCGCTCGTACCTCAGCGCAATAGGCGTTGTGGATTTCCTCCCATGTGGTAGGGGGATATTTCATGAGGCGGCTTAGTAGCTTTTTGGTTGCCCTCGAACCGTCCCTGTTTAGACCGTTCTGGAAAGTGGCGACTGCCATACCTTCCGATACGTTTGGCAGACTCATCCTTACCCTGTTAAACCTGGATAGGAAGTCCCTAAGTTCCTCCCCTACTGTTTGCTTGATGGCAAAGATGTTATTGACCCTTGGTTCCACTTTCTTTGCACCTGCATGGGTGGTGACTAACTTATCTGCCATTTCCTCGAATGTTGATATCGCCTTAGCTGGTAGCTGATAGTACCATGTTAGGGCTCCTCTTGTCAACGTCTCACCAAACTTCTTCAGCAGCACCGATGGTACCTGTTCTTTTGATAGGTCGTTACCCTTCACAACAGTGACGTAGTGGATCAAATGATCCTCCGGATCTGTGGTTCCGTCGTACACCCTCAGGTAGTGTGGCATCTTGAAGGTTTTTAGGATAGAGTGAGGGGCAGCTTCTTCGGTGTATAGTTGTTCAGCGAACCTCCCCACGTCGCATTTTGGTAGCAATTTGGGAGCACCGGGGATCTTGTCGACCCTCTCCTGATGCTCTTTCATTTGGTCACGAAGCGCCTTGTTTTCATTTTCCATTTCTTCCATTTTATTTAAGATAGATATCAGTGTGCCATCGTTGGCCTGTGCTTTGATGGACTTGTTATTTGCTCGTACAACCTCAGGTTCACCTATGGCAGCAGTGATGTATACCATTGGCCTACACCTGATGTTATTTTGTGGTGACTTTTCAACTAACCCACTTAGAGTACTTGTTAGCCATTCTTCCAGTAGCTTCTTGACCACCGAGGGTGCTTCCTTAGCCGCAAATGTGGAAGCTTCTTTTTTGTGTAAGATCGTCAGATCTTCCGATGGGAGGGTGAGATCTCTGCACCTGGTGTGGTGCTAGGGGTTGCATTCAAGATACCCTCGTCACTGGCCTCGTTGAGAGGACCAAGGAGATTGGCTGTAACACTCACCATTGCTTTCGATCTTGTGTTATTTTCGGCCATCTTTTCGTGTGGTGTAGGAAATGGCAGTTGGTTATTCTCTAGGTGGATACTATGATTTTGATTCTCGAATTCCCCACAGACGATGCCAAATTGTTTGGCTCAAAAGTTATGAATATACTTTGTAAGCTTAAAAACAATAAAAAATAAATAAGGGTAAATCGTAATCAAATATAATAAAACCTAGAGATAAAAAAAAATGAAATTGTTATTGTAGATCTGATAGTAGAAGATGACAATATGAACTCGAGAATAAGTATTCGTTAGATGTAGAGATAGAGAGAGAAAGTAGTAGAAAATCAGAGAGTTGTATTATTCGAGAATAATAATCATGCCCTTTTACAATTTGAAGATCTCCTTTATATAATAGAAGACCTTCCTCGAAATAATCATAAAAGTATAAAAGTAGGCAACATCCCCTTAGTGGGGATGCTGAGTTTCAGACGACGTCGCCTTTGTCCCCACGCCCAAGCCGTATCCTTGCTCTAGTTGACGTATGCTCAATGAGCGTACCCATCGACGTAGAGACGTAGAGGGTCAAATTTGACCCTATACACTCATACTATTAATTAACAAAATGAATCATTGTCTTTATATGGATTAAACAATTTATATCTCATAAGCATTATTTTGAAGTTGAGTCATGCTCAAGCTTTGTCTTTTTAATTTGTGTATTGGCATAATGATGTCACATAGTTCCTTTAAGGAGTATTTCATCCAAACGAAAAAGAAGTATATCTATTGGGTGGGATGAAGAATCCAACACCTATTTTGTTTCAGAAATATACATTGTCACCATGGCTTTGCAAACGTATCAAAAAAAAGAGATTTTTACATTGTAGATCACTTATTAAAGATTATTGACGTAAATAATATCACTCTTGATTTATTTTTAAAATAATAGATTTTTTTAATACATTTTTAGCATATTTCAAAGACTGTGCGTCTAATGAACACGTTAAGAAAAAAAGGACCCTAACAATATAAGAATCACTTTTTTTTTAAAAATCCTAATAAATCTATTATACTCTCTCATCTTTATATTTAAACAACATGAGGGGTTTCACTCCAAATTTCATCCGTAACTGATAAGTTATGTGCATTTTGTATTTTAATAATCTAACAAATTTCATATGAGAACTATAGAGGGGACCTGTTACACAACCTTAAAGTGTCCTGAACAACAAGTCACATGTCTGGTACAAGTTCCAACAAGATCAGTTAAAGAAACGGTAGAGGGAACATATGACTATCAGTTCCTCCAGTGACAGTATAATTCAACTCCATACAACTGTTAAAGTCGTTGCACTGTTTCACTGCACACGCAATAGTGCATCAGTTACTTTATGGAGCATGCCTTGTACCAGATAATTACATACAATCAAAACTCTCTATAACTGTCTCGTTTGTTCCAAATATTTTAGATGTTATAGAGAACATATATTATAACATAACATGAAAATTGGTTCCGGAAAAAGCTTGCTTCTATAGTAAAGCGTTGTTATAGAGAGGTCTGATTGTACATCATCCCAATGACATCACTGATAAGTGGAGATTTTAACTACTTATTAGCGCCTTTTAGCTTTCGTTTTAGTCCAAAAGCGCTTAATTGTGTTCCTGTAAATTGATAAAATGTGCTTAATTGTAGGAGTATTGGAAGATGGGCTCCCAAGATGAAACCCAACTCAAGAAGGAGTAATCTGAACTCAAGGATAAAAACATGCACAAAAGTTCAGAAGTGCGGATCGCAAATTATCATCAGCGGCCGCAGATGGTTAAGAAACTCCCATCAGATAAATGTACAAAGTGCGGTCCGCACATGAAGTGTGCGTTCGCAGAAACCGAGTCAGAGCAAAAGATCAGAGAACCTGCATCTCAAGTCCAACAAAAGTACGGACTGCATAATTATTGTGCGGCCGTAGAATAAAAGCTACGCGGTCGCAGTCACACTTATGTGGACCGAAGAACAGCAAGGTGCGACCGCATATAGTATTGTGAGGACTGCAGAAAGAGAGCCGTGCGGCCGCAACCCAGAATTGTGTGGCCGTAGATTTCCAACCCTGTCAAGCTGAAGAAAAGTGAGGACAACATATGGAATTATGCGGCCGCAAAACGTGCGAAAGGATATTTTTGTTCAAAAATTTCAGTCCTGTATAAATAGAAGAGTTTCACTTTATTAAGTTAAGTTTTGACATCAGATGCTACAATAGACGATTTTCTTTACTCTCTTTAGTAGTTTTTGCTATTTTGAGCCTTTTGAACATTGATTCATATTTTAATTATCAATATGGGTTTAATTATCATTTCTTCTTATGTTTCTTCAGTAGCTAGATTTTCTCTAGGGCTGTGACCCAACCCTAGAGTGTAATCTTAATGGGTGTTTGATTTATTGCTTGTTTATGGTTGGGTATTTATTATTTAGTCTTTTTCTTGCTTTTAATTGTAGAATTAATGGTTACAAACATCAGTTCATGCCTATTTTACTTGATCCTACTTGAGAAAGAGAGATTTAGTCTAGAAAAATTTGGCTAATAAGAAATTGGGTCAATCGAGAGATTGATAATCCCAATTAAAGGGTTGAACCTAGAGATAGTAAAACCTGACTTGAGCTTTGTATCAACCATTTTGTTCAATACCTATTTGGACTTGAGAATGCCATATTCGAAAAAATCACTCTCTGACCGATAGGTATTGAGTGGGTACTTGAGTGTTGATAACTATAATATACCCCGACCAATAAAATATGCTTTAAATTGTAAAACCCATTAGGCAAATACCTAGGTGAAGTTCATAGCCCTAGGCCTTTTATATCACTTCAAAAACAACAAAACAATTTCCTAGTTTCATTTGTTAGTTTGCAATTTTAGTTTAAAGTAAACCTAGAAACAATTCCAAGTTTGTGAAAGTTCAATTTGAGATAATTCAATCTCATACACTATAATATACCCCAAAGTCCCATTCATAGCTTTTTATGGAAAATCGACCCCGACTCCTTGTTTGGTATTACTATTGCATCAACCGTTTCATAACCTTAAATAGAGGTGCGACTTGGCGAGACCAAATTTTTGGCCCCATTGTCGGGGAGCTAAAAATTGATTTAGCTATATATTTGATTTGTGTGTGAATTGTCTTCTTTTCCTTCTGTGTTATTGATTTTTGTGAATCAACTATTGGAGAAACAATGGCTCTCTATAATGATCAACTCAAAAACATACCTTTGGGGGATGTGGAGGTTAAAGATGACCAAGTTGAAGAGGTTCCTCTTGAACCTCAAGCAAATAGAAGCGGCCGACCACCTCAAGATAACCTCCCAGTTCCACCCCCACTTCCACCAAGAGCGGATCCACACCGGGTGTTGCCGAATGAAGGGTATGCAAGTGCCATAGTTCCGTCCCGATTTAGGTCGGGCAATTATCAAATCACGAATGTAATGCTCACATTGCTAGAGCAACGAGGATTTTTTACTGGGGCTCTAAGTCAAAATGCATACAAATACTTGAAGGGGTTTGTGGACACTTGTTAGGGGAGTAAAAAGACAAACGACTTCAAGGATGCTTTAAGGTTAAGGCTATTTCCTTTCTCTCTATGGGGTAAAGCCTTGGATTGGTTAGAGAGATTGCCAAATCATTCCATCCATACATGGGATGAGTTGGCGGAAAAATTTATTTCAAGTTCTTTTCTCCGGGCATATGGATACATTTAGAGACAAGATTCTAGCATTCAAATAAGATCCCAATGAGCCGTTACATGAAATATCGGAGAGGTACCAAACAATGGTCAATGAGTGCCCAATAATGACATGACGAAGGCTATGATTCAACACACTTTCTATCGGGGAATCAATACAACCAATCAGTGCGTGGTAAATCAACTTGCTGGTGGAAATTTCATGACAACGCCATATGCGAAAGCTTGTGAGATTTTAGATGAAATGGCGTACACTTCATCGGCATGGAAAAGTAGGGTGAATGTTCCTTAAGGTGATCCGAACGTGATTCAGCTACATATAGAATTGCATGATCATGGGCAAGACATTGCCGAATTGACAACCACAAGGAATCAATTAGCCAAGGCTCAACTTCAACAAGTTCAAAGTCCTAAGAAAGTCAATGCCATGGAGGGAGTAAGTATGATGGTGAATAAAAGAAGGCCCAAGCACAAGTACAGAACCGTATGGAGAATTATGTGCAAGAAGATAGTGTGTTTGATCAAGATGAGTCTTACAATGAACAAAAGGAGGAAGTGCAATATGTGAATAACTTTCAAGGGCAAAAAAACAACTCTCAAAGCTCGAATCAACAACAATGGAGACCTCAAGGTAATTGGAATTCTAAAAACCAAGATATTTGGAATGGTGGAAACAATCAAGGGAATTGGAATAATAACAACAATCAAGGAAAATGGAGTGATGGAAAAAACCAAGGCAATTGGAGTGACATCGACCAAGGATATCGGGGAGGCAACAACCAAGGGGGATGAAAAATAATCAAGGCAATCGGGGGTTGGGTTTTCAAAGGCCCCCGATGTACCAACAACCGAGCAACCCGCCTCCTTATCCTCTACAAGGTCTAAGTTCTTCCAATAATGAGATAAGACGAATTGAGAATATGTTCGAAGAAATGATGGAAAAGAATGCCGACTCCGATGCCTAACTAGCCTCACACACCACATCAATTTGCAACTTGGAAGTTCAAATGGGGAAAATCTCTCAAGCTCTAAACACTCGTCCTAAGGGGGCACTACCAAATGACATGGCGGTGAACCCAAAAGGTGGAAACAACCGGAGACATGCCATGGCCGTTACTATAAGGAGTGGAAAAGGTTGGAATGCACCCACCTCAAGTCAAAGGAAACTTGTGGATGATGAGCAAGTGGTACAAGAAGGTGAGACCCTAAACAATATGGTGCAAACAAATGATGAAGTGCAGTTGATGTTGATGACAATGTGGAAGAGACTCATGAGGAAGTGAACCCATCTAGGGATCACGTTGTTAACATACCGGAACCGGTATTGCAAAAGACTAAGGTACAGATAAGTGGGAATTTTGCCTACTTTTTAGCGCCTTTTACCTTTTGTTTTAGTCCAAAAGTGTTAAATTGTGTTCCCGAAAACTGATGAAATATGCTTAATTACAGGAATATTGGAAAATAAGCCTCAAAGATGAATCCAACTCAAGAAGATGTGATCTGAACTCAAGGACAAAAATAAACACAGAAGCTTAAAGTGCGGATTGCAGAATATCATTTCCGGTCATAGATTCTGAAGAAAAATATATCAGAGATCTGTGAAAAGTGCGGTCCGCACATGAAATGTGCAACCGCAGAAGCTGGGAAAGACAAAAAGTTTAAAGAACCTGCATCTCAAGTTTAACGGAAGTGTGGACCACATAATTATTGTGCGGCCGCAGAAGATAAGCTATGCGGCTACAATAACAATTGTTCGATCCGCAAAAGAGACATGTGCGGCCGTACTCAGAAATGTGTGGACCGCAGAAAGAGAGAGGTGTGGTCGCGGTTCAAAGTTATGTGGCCACAAGATTCCAATCCTGTTAGACTGAAGCAAAGTGCGGACCACAAAACCTCCGAAAGGGCATTTTTGTGTGAAAATTCCAGCTCCATATAAATAGAAGAGTTTCATTGTTTTATGTTAAGGTTTGACATCAGCAACCACAATAGACGTTTTTCTTTACCCTCTTTAGTAGTTTTTGCTAATTTGAGATTTTGGAATATAGATTTTATCATTTTAATTATCAAGATGGGTTTAATTATTATTTCTTCTTCTATTTTTCTATCTTAAACATGAGTAGCTAGATTTTCACTAGGGTTGTGATCCAACCCTATAGTGTAATCCTAATGGGAGTTTGATTTATTTTTTGTTTATGGTTGGATGTTTATTATTTAGCTCTGTTCTTGCTTTTAATTGTAGAATTAATGGTTGTAAACATTAGTTCATGCCTATTTGACTTGATCTCTATTTGAGAAAGAGAGACTTCGTCTAAGAAACCTTGGCTAACAAGAAATTGGGTAATTCAAGATATTGATAGTCCCAATTAAAGTATTGAACCAATAGATAGTAAAACTCGACTTGAGCTTTGTATCAACTGTTTTGTTCAATACCCATTTGGACTTGAGAAAGCCAAATTAGGCAAAATCACTCTCTTACCGAGAGGTATTGAGTGAGCACTCGAGTGTTGATAACTATAATACACCCCGATCAATAAAATCTTTAAAGTTTACAACCCATTAGGAAAATACCTAGGTGAAGGTCATAGCCCTAGGCCTTTTATATCATTTGAAAAACAACAAAAAATAATTTTGTAGTTTCATTTCTTAGTTTAAATTAAACCTAGAAATAATTCCAAGTTTGTGGAAGTGCAATTTGAGATAATTCAAGCTCATACACTATAATATATACCCCTAGTCCCATTCATATCTCCCTATGGGAAATCAACCCCGACTCCTTGCTGGGTATTACTATTGCATCAACCATTTCATAACCTTAAATAGAGGTGCGACTTGGACGAGATCAAATTTTTGGCGCCGTTGCTGGGGAGCTAAAACGGATTTAGCTATATATTTGGTTTTATGTGTGAATTGTCTTCTTTTACTTTCGTATTACTACTTTTTGTAAATAAATTGTAGATGAAACAATGGCCCTCAACAATGATCAACTCGGAAACATGCCTTTGGGGGATGTGGACGTTAATGATGACCAAGTCAAAGAGGTTCCTCTTGAACCTCAAGCAAATAAAAGAGGTCGACTACCTCAAGACAATGTCCTAGTTCCACCCCTACCTCCAACAAGAGCGGCTCTATACCGGGTGTCGAATGAAGGGTATGAAAGTGCCATAGTCCTTCCCCGTATTAGGGCGGGCAACTTTCAAATCACGAAGGTAATGCTCACATTGCTAGAGCAACCGTGATTATTCACCGGGGCTCCGAGTCAAAATGCATACAAACACTTGAAGGGGTTCGTGGACACTTGTTGGGGGAGTAAACAGACAAGCGTCTCCGAGGATGCTTTAAGGTTGAGGCTATTTTCTTTCTCTTTACGGGGGAAAGCCTTGGATTAGTTAGAGATATTGCGAAACCATTCCATCCATGCATGGGATGAATTGGCGGAGAAATTTATTTCTAACTTCTTTTCTCCCAGGCGTATGACTACTTTTAGAAATGCGATTCTAGAATTCAAACAAGAGCCTAATGATCCGCTGCATGAAATATGGTAGAGGTACCAAACAATGGTCAAAAAGTGCCCTAATAATTACATGATAGAGGCTATGACTCAACAAACCTTCTATCAGGGGATCAATACAACTAATCAGTGTGTGGTAAACCAACTTGCTGGTGAAAATTTCATGACACCGCCATATGCAGAAGCTTGTGAGATTTTAGATGAAATGAAGGATACTTCATCAGCATGGCAAAGTAGAGAAAATGTTGCTCAAGGTGATCCGAACGTGATTCACCTACTTTAAGAATTGCATGACCATGGGCAAGCCATTGCTGAGTTGACCACCACAATGAATCAATTAGCCAAGGCTCAACTTCAACAAGTGCAAAGTCCTAAGCAAGTCAATGCCATGGAGGGAGTTAGTATGATGGCGAACATGAGAAGGCCAAAGGATCCACAAGTGCAAAATCGTGTGGAGAATTATATGCAAGAAGATAGTGGGTTTGATCAAGATCAATCTTACAATGAACAAAATGAGGAAGTACAATATGTAAACAACTTTCAAGGGCAAAGAAACAACTCTCAAGGCCCAAATCAACAAAAATGGTGACCTCAAGGTAATTAGAATTCTAACAACCAAGGTAATTGGAGTGGTGGCAACAATTAAGTGAATTGGAATAATACCAACAATCTAGGAAATTGGACTGGCGGCAACAATCAAGGTAATTGGATTAATATCAACAATCAAGGAAATTGGAGTAGTGAAAATAACTAAGGCAATTAGAGTGGCAACAACCAAGGATATTGGGGAGGCAACAACCAAGGGGGATGGAAAAATAATCAAGGTAATTAGGGGTTGGGTTTTCAAAGGCCCCCGATGTATCAACAACCGAGCAACCCACCTCCTTATCCTTACCATGGTCCAAGTTCTTCCAATAATGATACGGGACGAATTGAGAGTATGTTCAAATAAATGATGGAGAAGAATGCCGACTCCAATGTCCAACTAGCCTCACACAACACATCAATTCGCAACTTGGAAGTTAAAATGGGGCAAATCTCTCAAGATCTAAGCACTCGTCTATAAGGGCACTACCAAGTTACATGGTGGTGAACCCAAAGGGTGGAAACAACACGGGACATGCCATGGCTGTTACTACAAGGAGTCAAAAAGGTAGGGAGGCACCCGTCTCAAGTCAAAGGAAACTTATGAATGAGGAGTAATTACTTTAAGAAGATGAGACCTTGAACAATATGGTTCAAGCAAATGATGAAGTGCGGATTGATATTGATGACAATGTGGAAGAGACTCAAGAGGAAGTGAACTCATTTAGGGAGAACATTATTTGTATACCGAAACCGGTAGTGTAAAAGGCCAGGGCACCAATGCATAGGCGTCCTCCTCCATATCCTTAAAGTCTTGCCAAGCAAAATGGCGAGAATAAATTCAAAAAGTTCATTGACATGATGAAGAGTCTATCAATCAATGTGCCATTAGTTGAAGCCTTAGAGCAAATGTCCGGTTATGCAACGTTTATGAAGGATTTGGTGACAAAGAAATGGCCGATGAATTGTGAAATAATAAAAATGTCTCATCAAGTGAGTGCAATTGTGAATTTAATGGCTCCCAAATTTGAAGACCCCGATGCTTTCACAATCCCGTGTACCATTGGAAGTGCTGAGTTTGCTAAATCTCTTTGTGATATTGGGTCAAGTATCAACTTGATGCCCTATTCTATTTTCAAGACATTGAGAATTGGGCAACCAAGACCCACATCTATGAGATAACAAATGGCCGATCTTACCATGAAGAGACCATTGGGAGTGATAGGGGATGTATTGGTTCGTTATCGATAAATTCATTCTTCCGGTGAATTTTGTCATTCTTGATTGTGAGGTTGACTATGAGGCACTGATCATTCTTGGGAAACCTTTCCTTGCTATGGGGAAAGATCTAGTTGATGTTGAAGCCGGAGAACTTACCTTCTGGATTGGTGATGAAAAAGTGGTTTTCCATGTGTATAAGTTTATGAGGCAACCCAATAGCAATGAGGTGTACTCTTTTGTGGACTTGGTGACCAATGTGATTGTGGATGAAACACGTGTTGTGATGAATGTTGATGATACATTTGAGGCCGTCTTTCTCAACTTTGATGATGAAGATATGAAGGGCTTCGTGGAATGTGTTAACTCTTTGCACGGAATGGGGTCTTACACTTATGAGCCCTGCAAATTGTCCTTGGATCTTGAAAATAAAACAATTTCTCAAACAAAGCCTTAAATTGAGGAGCCTTCTATATTGGAGTTGAATCCATTGCCTCCATATCTGCGGTATGAGTTTCTTGGCCCTTCTTCCACTTTACCGGTTATTCTTTCCTCTTGTTTGACTAAAGTACATGTAGACTCTACATTAGCGGTTCTACTAAAGAGGAAGAAGGCTATTGGATGGACAATGGTGGATTTTCAGGGGATACAGCCCGCTTTTTGTATGCATAAGATTAACTTGGAGGAAGGTGACAGACCATCTATATAACATCAAAGGAGACTCAATGAAGCCATACAAGAGGTTGTCAAAAAGGAGATCATCAAGTGGTTGGATGTCGGGGTTGTCTACCCCATTTCTGCTAGTTCGTGGACTTATCTGATTCAATGTGTCCCAAGAAAGGGGGCATGACGGTGGTCACAAATGATAAGAATCAGTTGGTTCCTACAAGAACGGTGATCGGGTGGAGAGTATGTATGGACTATCGTAGGCTCAACAAAGTCACAAGGAAGGATATTTTTCATCTTCCCTTCCTAGATCAAATGCTTTATAGATTATTTTCTTGATGGGTATTCCGGCTACAATCAAATTCTTATTGCTCTTGAGGATCAAGATAAAACTAATTTTACATGTCCTTATTGTACTTTCGCCTTATCGCAGATACTGTTTAGGTTGTGCAATGCACCGACGACTTTTAAAAGGTGTATGATGGCGATCTTCATGGACATGGTGGAAGATTACCTTGAAGTCTCCATGGATGACTTCTCGATGGTCGGGAGTTCTTTTGAGTATTGTCTTACAAACTTGGATAAAATGTTGGCAAGATGTGAAGAAACAAACTTGTTGCTCCATTGGGAGAAATGTAATAGGAAGGCATTGTCCTTGGCCACAAGATCTGGAATTGAATTTGACAAGGCAAAGATTGAGGTGATTTCTAAACTTCCACCTCCTCGGTGAAAGGCATGCGGAGTTTCTTAGGCCACGCGGGATTTTACCGGCATTTCATCAAGGATTTATCTAAAGTGGTGAACCCGTTGTGCAAGATTTTGGAGAAAGATGCTAAGTTCCATTTTAGTGATAATTTCATGAGAGCCTTTGAATTTCTAAAGCTCAAGTTGACTACTACTCCCTTTATTATCGCTCCAAATTAGATTGTTCCTTTTAAGCTCACGTGCATTACAAGTGATATAGCGGTAGGGGATGTTTTGGGGCAACGTATCAACAAGATTTTCATTTGGTCTATTATCCAAGTAAGACCATGAATAGTGCCCAAGTCAAATACACATTTATAGAGAAAGAGCTTCTTTCCATTGTGTCTGCTATTAAGAAGTTCCGCCCGTACTTAACGGGTGCAAAAGTTATTGTCCATACGGATCATGCGACACATTGTTATCTTATGAGAAAGAAAGATTCCAAAGCCCGGTTGATGTGATGGGTGCTTCTGTTGCAAGAGTTGATATAGACATCCAAGATTGAAAAGAAAGTGAAAACCAAGTGGTGGACCACTTGTCTGGTTTGGAGGAGTAGGGGAGGCCGAATGATGGCCTAGAAATCAATGACTCCTTCCTCTATGAGCAACTCTTGGCTATTTGAGTGAAAGAGGTGCCATGGTTAGCGGATCTAGCAAATTTTCTTGTAAGTGGTATCATCCCGGATGAGTTCTCTTCAAACCAAAGAAAGAAGCTCAAACAGGATTGTCAAGACTATTATTGGGATTAAACCGTACCTTTTTCGATTTGTACGGATGGAGTGATTAGATGATATGTACCGGAGAAGGAACAATGTGAAATTCTTGGGGCTTGTTATTCTTCATCGTATGGTGGTCACCATGGTGGAGAAAGAACGTCGCGTAAAATGATAAGTTGTGGCTTCTAAATTCCCACTCTTTACAAAGATGCAAGTGATCTTGTCAAGAATTGTGATGAATGTCAAAGGGCTGGTGGAATCTCAAAAATGAAATGTCCTCAGCACCATTTTGGAGATTGATATTTTTGATGTGTAGGGTATTGACTTCTTGGGTTATTTTGGGAGTTTTTGTGGAAACACCTACATCTTGGTCGTGTTTGATTATGTATCCAAATGGGTTGAGTCCATTACTTTACCCAACAATGAAGCGAGAAGGGTGGTTGCATTTTTGAAGAAGAATATTTTCACAAGGTTTGGTACTCCGCGGTCTATTATAAGCAATGAGGGGTCACATTTTTTGCAACAAAGCTTTTGACACCTTACTCACCAAGTATGGTGTCACTCATAAAGTCACGACTCTCTATCATCCACAAGCAAGCGGTCAAGTGGAAGTCTCCAACCGGGAGATAAAGAGTATTTTGTCCAAAACAGTGAATGCTAATCAGACGGATTGGTCTAAGAAACATGATGATGCTTTGTGAGCTTATAAGACAACTTACAAAATACCTATCGGAATGTCTCCATACCGGTTGGTGTTCGGAAAATCTTGTTTTCTTCTTATGGAACTTGAGTACAAGGCCATGTGGGATTTAAAGAAGTTGAATCTTGAGTGGGATGTTGCCGCCAACTTAAGGTTGGCACATTTGAATGAGTTGGATGAGTTCCGGTACCATGCATACATAAGTTCATTCTTATTAAAAGAGAATATGAAATACCTTCATGACAAGTACATTCAGAAGAAAGAGTTTAACGAAGGTGATCTTGTGTTGTTCAATTCTCGAATACAAATGTTTCTCGGGAAGTAAAAGTCTAAATGGAGTGGCCCGTTTGAGGTTGTGGGTGTAACACCCTTTGGTTCTTTGGACTTGAAGAATCGAAATAATGAGGTGTTTATAGTCAATGGTCACCGGGTGAAGCATTATGTGGGAAAATTTGGTGATGTCCACATCATGGCGATAATTCATTTCAAGTGATGGTAACCTGCACCGTGCCGCGACGTTAAATCAGTTGCTTCTTGGGAGGCAACCCATGTTTCTTTTTATTATTCTTTTCTTCTTCTTTAGAAAGGTCTTATTTTGTGTTAACTGGTTTTGAAGTGTATTGTAGGAATGTGTGTGCTATACAGGGACTGTGCTTAGACAAATTGGTTAAGTATGAAAAAAGTGCGGATCGCACAATTTTGAATGCTACATCAGAAGGCAACTTCATCCATCCGCACAATTCTTGTGCGGTCTGCATAACTTGAGATGGGAAAATGCAAACTCTCTGAAGTTTGTTTGTCAGAGAAATATCCAAAGTGCGGCTGCATAAGGAAATCTGTAGTCTGCACCAAAATCTGCGGTCGCACAGCTAATTCTGCAGACCACAGATCAACAAAGGAAAATTGAACAACAGGTAACAGGGTGCTGACCGCAGAAGGAATTCTGCGGCCGCACTCATGTCATGAATCCATAGTCAAACCCGGTTAGCATAAATAGTAGCCCTAATGCTACTGTTGAAACTTTCCATTCTCTGAGAACTCAAAACAAAGACTAAAATCTTGCACACAAATGATTCAATCAACTGTGATCATTCCTTAACACCATTTCATTACTGGTATGTTCAAATCATATATAGGACTCTTAAATTTTCTAAGTTGGTTTATAATTTGTTAGTTATTTGGACCATTTGTCAATTTCATATCTGTGTGGTATGTAAATTATGTTGGGTAATCTCCTAATTGCTATTTGGGGAATGTGTATCTTGTTTATCATGTTTGTTTGCTACTACCATGTCAAATTTGTGCAAAAACAAAATTAAAAAAAAATGAAACCCTATAGGACTATGCCCGATTGAATTTCGAAATGTGCGGCCGCACAAGGAATTGTGCGGTCCACAGAAGTATAGCTTAGGGTATTTCGTTAGGCAAGATTGTACAGACCGCACATAAAATTATGCAGTCCACAGAAATTCAATTGCAGCCGCCAAAAAGGTTGTGTGATCGCAGATCAGGGCATTCTCTGTCTTCAGAGAGTTGACATTTTAAGGTATCGACTGTGCAGACACACTAAAAAATGTACGGACCACACTTCAATTCTGCGGACCGTAGTTTCACCTATGCAACCACACTTTCAAATTGTGTGGTCCGCACAATCCAACCTGCGACCGCACTTGCAATTGTGTGGACTGCACTTCCCCACCATGCAACATGTTCTGTTCTGTATCTTTCTGCTTATCTGCACTTGAACTAGAATTGACTCCTTTTGCTATTTGTTGCAGAAATGGTTAGATCACGTGGTAGTGGGGACACATCAAAGCGGAGGGCTGAACCTTCCTGAGGCCTTGGCAAGAGTACCTTAACACTCGCCCTTCAAAGAGCTATATCCAAAAAGGCAATAATCGGCTGAGGTAGAGCAGCACATCCTACTGAATACAGTTCTTATGTCCCGTCTAGACAAGCATCGGAGGGCGACTCTGTGCAACAGCAACCTGCTGTCCAATCATACCCACAACAACTTCATGGGAGATTTCAACTTTGAGATGAACCTTCCACCTCTGAGAGCACTTCTGAGGGTTCGGAAGGTGACAGTAAGGCTTCAGAGCCCTCATTTACACATGCCCCCGATTCACCAACTACTATAGTGGATGTAGATGATATCCCGGATGATGGAAGAGGGGGTGATACTGGAGTTTCCGGTCTTGAGAGGTAGAAGAAGAAAGAAATTTGGGAAGATAGATTCGTTAGTCTAGCTTCATTCACTAGCTTCCGAGAGTGGTGGCCGGTGATATTGCTCAATTTTGAGTGTCAGTTCTTGTTGAAATACCTTGATAGATATAATCCGACAGTTTTAAGATAGTTCTGGGAGCAGAAGGGGTGGACGTGGTTCACTCAAAGTGTGGTTGATGCCAAAGAGTACCTAGTCCGTGAATTCTATGCTAATGTGGCGCATATAAAGAAAGGGAGCAAAGTGACAAAAGTGAGGAACTTGAAGGTGAGGTTTACCAGAACACCTTGAACACCAACTTAGGGTTGGAGGATGTTGAGCCAGTGCAGTACTTGGAAAAGCTAGCCATGGGAGATGCAGCTCGACCATGGCTAGTTGAGATGCTTGCAGCTCCTAGGCCACCACCACCATGGATCAGGGGTTCCTATTCACAAGAATACCCCACTCTTCGAGGCGAAGAGGTGGAAAAATTTCGTATGCAGCAGACTAGATCTGTGCCAAAATTAAAAGAATCTCCCTATTCATTGGGTAGTGCTAGTTGCCTCTATCATGGCCGGGTACCTAATCAATGTGGGTGCCGTGATATCGACCAACATGTCGGTGGTTTCCAAGCAAGCTGACACATCCTACCCCGATCCTAATACTATCACGGTGTACCTTACGAATACGGGGTTGGAGCCGAGGGACATTAACATAAAGGAGGAAAATAAGCCTTTCTCTTGGTATTCTCTGATGGAACCGAGGAATCCGAAGATAAAGGATCAGCCGTCTACTACCATAGGCAAGTCTGATGAGCCTTTAGTGGTAGCTTCAGAGTCAGCAGACTTGCCTTTCACTTTAGCAGTGACCTCTACAAGTGCATCTGCCATGCCTCTACCTTCTTCTTCAGAGCCTTCAGTATCAATTCCCTCCACCTTGACTTTGAGGCCGGTGCATATGCCCACTCATCCATTTTTTGCGCTGCGAATCTCCTAGATACTGTTGAGCCTCAACAACTAGATGCAAACATCTACTGCAAAGCTGTCCAACATATCCAGTACTGTTGAAGCACAATCATTCACCCTGGCACCCCAGATTCCTCCGACAATGGAGGATACATTGAAGAAGATTTTGGAGAACCAGGAGACCATCATGAACTCCCTGGTAGCACATAGAGTGGTGATTGAGGAGCTTAGGAAGCAGGTAAAGAAGATGAAGAAATATCAAGCATCCAAGAAATCAGTAGACAGACTGAGAGAGAGGTCATCAAGATAGCAGCCGCTGGAGACCTTCCATTTGATATGCTGACGGAGATAGATCCAGCAGCACCATCAGCACCAGGGGCACCAGTTGGCCAGTCTGAGGATCTAGACCTGGCTGCCGAGGATGATGAGATCAGTTAGAGGATACTGAGGGCGGAGATGCCTATAGACACAACCATATAGGGAGTCCTCTTTACTCTTACCCTTCTTTATTCTTATTTTGTTAAGCATTAGGGACAATGCTCTTTTATTCGGGGGGTTGGAGTTTATTTGATATTTGGATGATTTGATATTTGGTTTGTAATAATTGATAATATTTTCCTCTTTATTTTTATTATGTATATATATTCTCCTCCCTCTCTCTATTGATGTATATATTTTCTCTTTTCCTCTCTCATTATGTATATTCATTATGCTTTCAGTAGCTTGCTTTATAGCATTTATATTCTGTTTTCTTATTAGTCAATCTTTAATTCCGTAGCTTCTTGTTTAATCTAATAGATTATTTTTAATCTAGTAGCTTCTTTTTATGTTTGATTGGACAATAAACCTTTTGTTTTCTTAATGCGATGGTTCTTTCCAAATGTAGTTTTTGTATGAACCGGCTGACTCTTTCCAACGATGGATGGTGTGACAACTTTCTTAAGGGATTGAGTCCATTTTTGGTATTTAGGTAAGAATAGTAGTAATAATGAATGCAAATACCTAATCTAGTCAGACTCAAAGAGTCAAACATGCTTCACTTGGTACCAACACACTTAACTATGTGCTTATGATTAAAAACAAGTTTTTGGAAAGAAATAGCTCTAGTTAGTGACCTTCTGACTCTTGTGTTGACTTAAGCAATCATCGAGTGGTTTAGTCGAACCATCGTAATTATCAATCTTGAATATGATCGTTGTAGGCCCTCAACTCTATCCTCTTTAACAAACCAGCTGTGTAA
Organism: Nicotiana glauca; assembly: GCA_026770625.1. Lineage (NCBI taxonomy): Eukaryota > Viridiplantae > Streptophyta > Magnoliopsida > Solanales > Solanaceae > Nicotiana > Nicotiana glauca. The sequence goes on from MU718397.1 coordinate 51,251, forward strand.
GAGGTGAGATGTTTTTGTTGCAAGTCCAAGTACCCGTGCGAATGGTCTAGAACTTGCCCCGAATGTGTTTCGAGGCAAAATTTTAAGTTGTGCTTGGCTTGAGAAGTGATTGTAGGCTCTCCTTGACCCGTTTGAAATTTTCCATAGCCCACCAATGTTGTTATCCCTAGTCAACCCATTTGAGCCTAAAATGTTTCTCATTTGATAACCATGTTACAAGGCTTTACCCATTTTGTTGTGACCCTATCTTTGCACCTGAGCTTTCCTTAACACACTTATGAAATAATTGGCTAAAAGCATAAGTTTGGGGAAGAGATGAGGAGTTTAAAAAAGTTATCAAGGCACAAAAAGAGAAAGGAATGAAGAGAAGGAAAGGCAAGAAAAAGAAAGAAAGAACAAAAAGAAAAATGCAAAAATAAAGTGAATAAGTTGAAGAGTTGAAAGGATTCAAATAAAAGTAATGATGCAAATCATGGAGAAAGCAAAGAAGGCGAAAGTGAATATCATAACCAAGAAAGAGTGATGTTAAGTTTCTCTAGTTCTCCTAAGGAAAAGAAAATGCTTCAAAGAGTTGGAAAAACATGAGCCGATAAGATAAAATGGAGTGCTTAAGGAAAGATAAACCTGTTCTATCATAACATATCCAATCTTAATCCAAAAGCCTTCACTGCATTCCGAAAAAGCCCTACGTGATTTCAAGCCGAGTAAGCTTACATTAGTGTTGATCTATATGAGAGGAAATCATGTGGTACTTAGAGCTGTACTTGTGACATTCTTTTTTAGAGAGATGAGCGAACCTTTCACAAATCTTTGAATTGAATGATACATTATTAAGTGAGATATGCTAGTGGAGAGTAGAGGGGCTGGAGTTTGGGATTCACAATGACCTACATGAAAGAGTGAGCTTCCTTGATGAATAAAGTCAACTCTTGATTCTCAAGTGTTGTGGCACCCCCTTTTTTCTCCGCGGAGAAGTCTGGGTTTTGACATTCATTGGGAACAACTCGTTTCTTTTTAGGATTTGGGTATTTGAAGAGTCGCCACATAACGAATTATGGTGTATTAGGGCACCTAGAGCGATTAAATCTTAGACTAGTTTGCATTACCAGAGATTTAGGGTAAGGGCTCGAAATAACCTTGAGGGGAAGGTGTTAGGCATCCCTCGCGGTCCACAACGATGGGTCCCCGCCGAACTTAAACTATGTGATTAGTCCTTTTAAAAAATAAACAGCTTTAACACGTACTTGCAAGTAAAGGCATGTTTTGACATTCTAAGAACATGTATATTCAAGTAATGAAACAAGGGAAAAGGTTTGAACAAGTTGCACATATATAAAGAAAAGTAAGTTTATTTAAACAACGGGAATTGGGAAAGAGGGGTCCTAGCTTGGTTAGCCTACATGATCATACCCACACAATGCCCGATAATCACTCCTCAATGAGGGGCTACATGTGACATTAGCGCGTAGTCATCATATCTTACTACCCAATTCCCTCCCCTTAGTCATAGCCTAAAGTGTTCTAAAACCTTTAAAGATATCATATGCGTGCACTACCCGTCCCTTCCTTGTGGCCTTGGAGGTATTGAGGACCTATAATTTAGGTAGTTCTAGACCATCCTAAGGTACTTAAAGGAGAAGAGTCTAGGCGTTAATCAAAACAATTAGGACTGCATTAAATAGGGAACAATTAAAGGCTAAGATTTTACCTCCTCAAACAGAACAAGTAAATGCACATCTCAAGCAATAGTTTCAGATATTTAAGAGAAAAACTAACATGATATCTAGGTGAGCAGGGAGTATACAATTGAATTAGGACCAAAGTGTCAAAGACCTATTCAGCTTGCCTACTGATTTTAGACCTGTTGAATATGAGCAGTCACAAATAATAGAACATGGTTTTATAGTTGCAGGATTTTTAATTGCCCTACAGGCTTGCCTAAGCATATAATAATGGTTTCCTATGAGCATGGTATCTATTACTGATTAGGCATGCAGAAAATAGTAAGCAATTTTAAACGGGCCATTTGGATCCTATAGGCATGCTTTCTAGTAATGTTACTTAAGGCAGCATTGAAAACTTATTAAAGAAGCTGACAAATTAGTTAATTAAACCAATTCAAAATCTATAAACATGAATTAGAATGATTTTCTAACTAAATTAGTTTAAGACCTATATGCATGATTTCTAATTAAACATAAGGTAAAACAACCAAAATTCATTTGGCCAAAGTAAAACCCATGTAGGCATGATTTCTCTTAGAAATGATTTTAATACTATAGGCATGCTCTCTATTATGTGGAAGTAAAGCAAATGTAACTCATCTAAAATTGAAGCAGATCCTATAGACATGTTATCTAACAAACACTTTTGAATCAATATGGTCCATATAGCCATGATATCTACCCAACTTTACCCACAATATATAACTACCCTCCCTTTTTCACTAATCACCCCAGTGTTTGTTTACAATAATTATTATAGACCAATACTTGAATGAATTACATAAGTAGAATAGAAATTAAGCTATAGGGAGCCTGAATTAGGCCCAAACTGATTTTCAAGCCTCCAGTAGTCTCAAATGCCCAAATTTCATAGCCAATTCCATGTCTAGGTGTGTCAAAGTTCCTTAAGGACTTCAAGGATCCCAGACAGTGCTCACACCTAGACCTTCTCAAATAGTAACTGATTTAAGTGCAGTGTGAAAGTGCCAGCCTTGATATGCCAGAGTTCAAAGAGATCTCAAGGGTCTCTAAGCAGTACACATATAAGAGGGGCAGGACCTAGTATTCTAGGAGTAAGTGGAAGTGCATAATGGTTTGAAAGAGTTTAATAGACAGTATAAAGAAAGGCCTTAGGATTGAAAAGAATTTCTAAAAAACCCAGTACTGATTTTAGCAATAAAACAGTTTGAGGAAGGTGTAAAGACACAATTTGTAATTAGAACACAAGTCATGGAACAAATAGTTTTAGGGAGTACTTTGGCAAATAACATTCACACAAGGGAAGAAGGGTTGGGAACACAGAGAGTGCACCTCAATGGAACACACAAACAATAGGATATATAGAGTTTTGAAGGGTTCTATAGAACAAGTAGGTTAAATAGCATGTAGCAAACATCATAACAGAAATATGTTGAGGACACCTAAACATCACAAATAGAATTACTTTAAAGAAATTGACTAACTTAGCAGGAGTGAAACAAAACATGCAAGGACTTAAATGAGCATGCCAGGCAAGTATTAACAAGTAAAGCCATGCTAATTACATAGAAGCAGAGTTTAGGCATGCCAGATAAAAAATATTTAATCGAACAACTTAGTTACCTATGTAGGCATATTAAACAAGATAGCAAACAAACAAGTAAAGTGAAAACATGTTAATCATAGATTTGAATAGGCAATATTAGGCATGCTGGGTGAGCAGTAAACAGAAGCAAGAATTGACACATGATATATGAATTAAGGCAGTAAATAAGCATATAGGTTTAGATTCTTAAAAATTAATCAGAAGCATACCTAGTTAAAGAAAGAAAACACAAGATGTGAGCAAGGTATTGTGCAATTTCCAGCCTTAGCTTGCAGCCGGCTAGAAAAATAGGGATCACAAGGAGCAAAGAGAGCAGAGAGAGCCTTTTAGAGCGTAAAAATGGTAGTTTTGAGCTATTGTTTGTGTTCAGAAGTTAAAATAAGATCGAGTTTATATAGTAATCAAGAGTTAAATAAAATAAGGTAAGGGATCAATTAAGTAGAAATTAGGGAAATTCATGGAATCAATCACGCATGTAAAATCAGTAAGTCTTCCCCCTAATCAGGGATAATCAATCAATGGTAAAAGCAGCACAAATATTTAATGAAGAGAATCAAGTAAGACTTGGGTATTAAGTAGGACATTAGGGGTAAATGAATGAGAGTTCAATTTAAGGAAACAATTGGTAAGAATCAACAAATAAAAAATAAGGCAAGAGGAAACTAATTAAGGCAAGAAGTTCAATCAAACCGCGCGGAGCAGTAGGAACCAAAGATTTTGTTAAGGAAAAAAGTTCAATCAAACCAAAATAAGAACTTTAGAATAGTCAAAGGTTTAATTAAAAGAGAAAATCACGTAAAGAGTCAGCAAATATCCAGACAATCCAAACAGGCAAGGAAGGAATAGTCAGGACTCAACACATAGTTTTTTAGCGAAGCAAATTGGTAAATCAAAATTCAAAACAACACTGATTTAAGGAGAAAATATTGGTTTACCATGAATTGCCGGAATGAACATAGGCATAGAGAGTCAGTAGAAAAATTGAACCAAGAAACTTAGTAGAGGCATATTAGGATAAGAAAATCACAATATATCTAATTGGCTAAAGAAAAATCACAGAACCAAAGGAAGGACAAGGTCAGTACACAAGTAACTCAAAAACCAAACAAAAGAATGTTCAAAATTAGGGCTTTTAGTATAAATGGGTTAAGGTTAGAGCAAACCTAACGAAATCGGTTAAAACGTATAGGAAACAGAATATTAAACATTCAAATCATCAAATGTTTTGGAAAAATAAATTTTCGAAAATCGTAGTTTAGAGAAAATGAAAAACCATTAAAAAATCAGATGATTCTTGTAAAAAATCAAAAGGTTATTGTAAAACTCACATGAAATAGGTCCAAACCATCTCAAATCTGTACATATCTAAGAAGTTCAGAAGGAAGAAATTAGGGTTTCAAGAAAAACAACCACAGAGATGAAGAAGCAAGGTTAGAAACCCATAGATATAGGACGATATAGGCAAATCATACTCGGAATCAAACCGTAACATTCTGAAACAGGCGAGAAAGGGCCATAGATGCAAGCAGACTGACCCTGGTCCCTCGAGGACCTTAGATATGGTAATGCCAACGTGAGAGAGGCCATTAGAGGCCTGATGGTGGTGGGGGAACACCATGAAAGACAACAGATGATCAGCGATGTGGGTAAATTAGGGTTAGGTCTTGAGAGCTTTTTGGCTAGGAAATGGATTTCAGGGCGGTGGTTGGTGAGAAATGAGAGGGTTGGGGGGGGGGGGGTTCGTTTGGAACTAAAAAAGGAAGTGATTTATTGTGGCGTTGATCTCTATGATTAACGGTCGAGATTGAATGAGATTGGGGCCGGTTCGGGCATTAAGGTTTGGGCTGGGTAGGTTTAGGTTATAATTGGGCTGGGTATTGGGTAAAATTAGGACCAGAATTGAAATAAAAAAAATAGGGCCAGATTTTAAATAGACACTTTTAATAACTAAATAATTTATAAAAAATAATAAATGAGTTCCAAAAATATCTTTGTGTACAAAAATGATTTAAAATAGTTATGTAATATTTTAAAAATATAAAAGACCATTTTATGGATAAATAATGTAATTACACATTATTATGGGCTATTATTGCAAAGATGTGCAATTTAGCCTAAAAATGTAAATGTAATTACAAAAAATACACTAAAAATATTTAAATACTATGTTGGCATAGATAATAAATTTAGATGGCTAAATCACCAGAAAAGTAATATGAAGGATAATTATATAATAAAAAGAGAGGAAATAAATTGATTTGGAGCTTTTAAAACTATAGAAAAATTATAAAAATACTTATGCATGCTTATACCTGCATATGTGAAAGTAAGTAAGTATATATATATATATATATATATATATATATATATATATATATATATATATATATATATATATATATATATATGTTTAAAAATATATGAGAAAAAATTGGGTATCAACAAATGTCACATTAGAACTATTTGTGGTTAAAAGTTCAACTCATTGCCTTGTTGACAATTTATAAGTGTTGTGGGTAATTATTGGTCCCAATTGATGTGTGATTGATGCATCTTTGATTAGATGGAATGGCTCTTAACTTGTGGAAGTGAGAATTACTTTATTTGCTTGAGGACAAGCAAAAGCTTAAGTTTGGGCAAGTTGATAAGTGGAAATTTTGACTACTTATTAGCGATTTTTAGCTTTCGTTTTCATCCAAAAGCGTTTAGTTGTGTTTCCAAACATTGATGAAATATGCTTAATTGCAGGAATATTGGAAAATGAGCCTCAAAGATGAAATCCAACTCAAGAAGGAGTGATCTGAACTAAAGGACAAAAATAGACACATAAGCTTAAAGTGCGTACCTCAAAATATCATTTACGGCCGCAGATTGTGAAGAAAAACATAAAAGAGATCTGTGAAAAGTGCGGCGTAGAAGCTAGGCAAGAACAAAAGTTCAGAGAACCTGCATCTCAAGCTCCACAAAAATGCAGACCGCAAAATTACTGTGCGACCGCAGAAGATTAGCTATGTTGCCGCAGTAACAATTGCACAGTCTACAAAAGAGCAATGTGCGGCCGCACTTAGAAATGTGCGGACCGCAGAAAGAGACAGGTGCAGCCGCGGATCAGAATTATGCAGACGCAAGATTCCAATCATATCAGGCTAAAGAAAAGTACGGACCGCACATGGAATTGTGCGACCGCAGAACCTCCTAAAGGTCATTTTTCTCCGAAAATTCTAGCTCTGTATAAATAGAAAAGTTTCATTTTTTAGGTCAAGTTTTGAGATCAGTAGCCACAGTAGAGGTTTTTCTTTACCCTCTTTAGTAGTATTTGGTATTTTGAGATTTTTGAATATGGACATCATCATATAATTATCATTTCTTATTCTATTTCTTCTATCTTAAGCATGAGTAGCTAGATTTTCACTAGGATGTTGACCCAACCCTAGAGTGTAATCCTAATGGGTGTTTGATTTATTTCTTGATTATGGTTGGGTGTTTATTATTTAGCCTTGTTCTTGCTTTTAATTGTAGAATTAATAATTGCATACATTAGTTCATGCCTATTTGACTTGGCTCTACTTGAGAAAGAGAGACTTGTTCTTGCTTTTAATTGTAGAATTAATGGTTGCAAACATTTGTTCATGCCTATTTGGATTAGTCTCTACTTTAGAAAGAGAGACTTAGTCTAGCAAAACTTCACTAACAAGAAATTAGATAATTCAAGAGATTGATAGTCCCAATTAAAGGGTTGAACCTAGAGATAATAAAACCCGACTTTAGATTTGTATCAACTATTTTGTTCAATACCCATTTGGACTTGAGAAAGCCAAATTGGGCAAAATCACTCTCTTACCGAGCGGTATTGAGTGGGTACTCGAGTGTTGATAGCTATAATATACCCCGACCATTAAAACAAGCTTTTAAGTTTATAGCCCATTAGGAAAACACCTAGGTGAAGGCCATAGCCCTAGGATTTTTATATCATTTGAAAAACAGCAACAAAAATAATTTCTTAGTTTCAATTATTACTCTTGCAATCTTAGATTAAAATAGACATAGAACAAATACCAATTTTTGGAAGTGCAAATAAAGATAGTTCATATTCATACACTGCAATCTATACTCTTAAATCCCACGTATAGCTCCCAGTAGAATTCGACCCCATCTCTTTGTTGGGTATTACTATTGCATAGACCGTTTCATAACCTCAAATAGGGGTATGACTTGGACGCGATCAGGCACCATTGCCTAAGGATCCTCCTCTATACCCTCAAAGGCTTGCCAAGCAAACTGGAGAGAACTAATTCAAAAATTTCATTGACATGATGAAGAGTCTATCAATCAATGTGCCATTCGTTGAAGATTTGGAGAAAATGCCCGGTTATGCAAATTTTATGAAGGATTTGGTGACAAAAAAGCGGTCGATGAATTTTTAAACTATAAAATGACTCATCAAGTGAGTGAAATTTTGCATTCAATGACTCCCAAATTGGAAGATCCCGGTGCTTTCACAAACCCCTGTACTATTGGAAGTGCCGAGTTTGCTAAAGCTCTTTGTGATCTTGGGTCAAGTATCAATTTGATGACCTACTTAATTTTCAAGACATATGAGAATTGGGAAACCAAGACCCACATCCATGAGCTTACAAATGGCCGATCGTACCATGAAGAGACAATTGGGAGTGATTGAGGATGTTTTAGTTCGTGTTGAGAAATTCATTCTTTCGGTGGATTTTGTCATTCTTGATTGTGAGGTTGAATTTAAGGTGCCGATTATCCTTGGTAGAGATTTCCTTGCTACGGGGAAGGCTCTAGTTGATGTTGAAGCCAAAGAACTTACCTTCCAGGCTGGTGATGAAAAGTTGGTTTTCCATATATGTAAGTCTATGAGGCAACCCAATAGCAATGAGTTGTGCTCGTTCGTGAACTTGGTGACCGATGTGATTGTGGGAGAAACAAGTATTGTGATAATTGTTGATGATACATTGGAGGGTGTCTTACTCAACTTTAATGATGAAGAGATGGACGGTTTCGTGGAATATGTGAACTCTTTGCAAGGAATAGGTTCGTACACTTATGAGCCCTACAATTTGTCCTTGGATCTTGAAAATAGGACAACTCCTCCTATAAAGCCTTCAATTAAGAAGCCTCCTATCTTGTAGTTGAAGCCATTGCCTCTACATCTTCGGTATGAATTTCTTGGCCCTTCTTCTACTTTACCGGTTATTCTTTCCTTTTGTTTAACTAATGTGCAGGTAGACTCTACATTAGCGGTGCTACAAAAGAGGAAAAAGGATATTGGATGGACATTGGTGGATATTCGGGGGATAGGCCCCGCATTTTGCATGAACAATATTAACTTCGAGCAAGGTGCCAAACCATCTATTGAACATCAAAGGAGACTCGATGAAGCTATGCAAGAGGTTGTCAAAAAGGAGATCATCAAGTGGTTGGATTTCGGGGTTGTCTACCCCATTTTCGATAGTTCATGGACTTCTCCAGTTCAATGTATCCCAAAGAAAGGGGGCATGACAATGGTCACCAATGATAAGAATGAGTTGATTCCTACAAGAACAGTGACCAGGTGGAGAGGGTGTATGTACTATAGTAAGCTCAAAAAAGTCACAAGGAAGGACCATTTTCCACTTCCCTTCCTAGATCAAATGCTTGATATATTGGCCGGCCGTGATTTCTATTGATGCCATTTGGATTGTGCAATGCACCAATGACTTTAAAGGTGTATGATGGCGATCTTCACGGACATGGTAGAGGATTACCTTGAAGTATTAATGGATGAATTCTCTGTGGTCGGGAGTTCCTTTTATGAGTGTCTCACAAACTTGGATAAAGTGTTGGCAAGATGTGAAGAAACAATCTTGGTGCTCAATTGAGAGAAATGTCATTTCATGGTCAAGGAAGGCATTGTTATTTGCCACAATATCTCAAAGAATGACATTGAAGTCGACAAGGAAAAGATTGAGTTGATTTCTAAACTTCCACCTCCAACTTCAATGAAAGGCGTGCAGAGTTTCTTAGGCCACACTGGATTTTATCGGCGTTTCATCAAGGATTTATCTAAAGTGGTAAACCCGTTGTGAAAGATTTTGGAGAAAAATGCTAAGTTTCACTTCAATGATGATTGCAGGAGAGCCTTTGAATTGCTAAAGTTCAAGTTGACTACTACTCCCATTATCACCGCTCCAAATTGGAATGTTTCTTTCGAGCTCATGTGCGATACAAGCGATGTAGAGGTAGGGGCTGTTTTGGGGCAACACATCAACAATATTTTTCATTCGGTCTACTATACTAGTAAGACCATGAATATTGCCCAAGTCAACTACAATGTTACAGAGAAAGAACTCATTGCCACAGTGTTTGCTAGGGAGAAGTTCCGCCCGTACTTGATGGGTGCAAAAGTAATTGTCCACACGTATCATGCGACATTTTGTTATCTTATGAGCAAGAAAGATTCCGAAGCCCGATGGATGAGATGGGTGCTTTCATTGCAATAGTTTGATATAGACATCTAAGATCAAAAAGGAAGTGAAAACCAAGTGGCGGACCACATTTCTCATATGGAGGAGGAGGAGAGGCCGCATGATGACCTTGAAATCAATGACTCCTTCACCTATGAACAACTTTTCGCTATTTCAATAAAAAGGCGCCATGGTTCGTGGATCTAGCAAATTTTCTTGTGAGTGGTATCATCCCAGATGGGTTCTCTTTAAAGCAAAGGAAGAAGCTCAAACGGGATTGTTAGGAATATTATTGGGATGAACTGTACCTTTTTCGGATTTGTACGGATGGAGTGATTAGAAGAAGTGTACCGTAGGAGGAACAATGTGATATTCTTGGGGCTTTTCATTCTTTGTCGTATGGTGGCCTCCATGGTGGAGCAAGAACGGCAGCGAGAATGCTAAGTTGCGGTTTCTATTGGCCTAGTATTTACAAGGATGCAAGTGATCTAGTCAAGCATTGTGATGAATATCCAAGGGCCGGTGTAATCTCAAAGAAAAATAAAATTGCCCTCACCACCATTTAGAGATTGATATTTTTGATGTATGGGGTATTGACTTCATGGGTTCTTTTGTGAGTTCTTGCGGAAATACCTATATCTTGGTCGCGATTGATTATGTGTCCAAATGGTTCGAGGTTGTTGCTTTACCCAACAATGAAGTGAGAAGTGTGGTGTCATTCTAAAAGAAGAATATTTTCATAAGGTTTGGTACTCCACAGGCTATCATAAGCGATGAGGGTCGCATTTTGTAACAAAACTTTAAACACCTTACTCACCAAGTATGGTGTCACTCATAAAGTCACGACCCTCTATTATCCACAAGCAATCGGTCAAGTGGAAGTCTCCAACCGGGAGATAAAGAGCATTTTGTCCAAAACAGTGAATGCTAACTGGACAGATTGTTCTAAGAAACTTAATGATGCTTTATGGGCTTATAGGACAACTTACAAAACACCTATCGGAATGTCTCCATACCGGTTGGTGTTTGAAAAAGCTTGTCATCTTCTAGTGGAGCTTGAGCACAAAGCCATGTTGGCTTTAAAGAAGTTGAATCTTGAGTGGGATGTCGCCGCCAACTTAAATGTTGCACACTTGAATGAGATGGATGAGTTCTGGTACCATGCATACACAAGTTCATCCTTATACAAAGAGAAGATTAAATATTTTAATGACAAGTACATTTGGAATAAAATGTTTAAAAAGGGTGATCTTATGTTGTTATTCAATTCACGGTTTCAGATGTTTCCTGAAAAGTTGAAGTCTAAATGGAGTGTCCCGTTTGAAGTTGTGGGTGTGACACCCATTGGTGCATTGGACTTGAAAAATAAAAATGATGAGGTGTTTAGAATCAATAGTCATCGGGTGAAGCATTATCTGGGAAAAGTTTCTGATGGCCATGTCGTGGCAGTAATTCATTTCAAGTGATGGTAATATGTGTTGTGTTGCGATATTAAATTAAGCGCTTCTTGGGAGGTAACTCATGTTTCTTTTTCTTTTTCTTTTCTTCTTCCTTAGATATGTCTTATTTTGTGCTAATTGGATTTGAAGTGTGTTGCAGGAATGAGTGTGATTTACCAGAACTGTGCTCAGAAAAATTGGCTAAGTATGGAAAAAGTGCAGACCGCACAATTTTGAATGCTACAGCAGACGGCAACTGTGGCTGCACAAAATGAGATCGGAAAATGCAAACTCTATAAAGTTTGTTTGTTAGAGAAACAACCAAAGTGTGGCCGCACAATGAAATTTGCTGTCTGCACCAAGATCTACGGTCGCACAGCTAAATCTGCAGACCACAGATCATTAAAGGAATTTGAACCTCAAGTAACAGAGTGCGGACCGCAGAAGGAATTCTACGGCCGCACTCGTCTCTTTGTTCCTTAGCCAGATCCGTTGTGTATAAATAGTGATCCTAAGGCTACTGTACAAACCTTTCACTCTCTGAGCACTCAAAAAAGGCTAAAACTTTGCTCGCATCTGTTCAATCATCTACCACGCTAAATACACATATGTGATCATTCCTTAGCACTACTTTGTCATTGGTATGCTTCAATTGATCATAGATTTTCTAATTTTTAGTATAATTTACACTTTGTTAGTTAATGCAAGTCATTTTTTACTAGAAGTCAAATTTATATCCATGTGGGGTTCAAATTGTTTTAGGTCAACTCCTAATTTCTATTTGGGGAATGGTTATCTTGATTATCATGTTTTATTACTATTACTATGTCGAATTTGTGAAAAAAATGAAACACTTAGAAAGTCTGCCCGATTTAATTTTGAAATCTATGGAGACACAAAAAATTATATCGTCAGCATAAGTAGATATTAGGGTAGTTGGTAAAGCTTGACTCTGCGGACTGCACTTGAAATTTTTCGGACCGCAGAATGGCAATAGACAAGTGCCTGCGGCCGCGTATCAGACCAATCTTTGTCTTCAGAGAGTTTTTATTTTGAGGTATACAATGTGCGACCATAATGACGATTGTGCGGACAACATTCAAAATTTTGTGGACCTCAATTTCATCTCTCAAGTTCAAATTATACGGTCCGCACAACCCAGGGCGGACCGCACTTCCCCTACCTGCAATCATATTTTATTCTGAGTTTATTGTCTGTTTTGAACTTGAACTATAATTAACCCCTGCTTCTAGTTATTACAGAAAATGGTTAGATCACGAGGCCGTGGTGATACATCAAAGGGGAGGGGTGAACCTTCCAGAGGCCGAGGCAAGAGTGTCTTACTCCTCACCCTTCAAAAGACTATATCTAAAAAGGCGACAGTCAGCCGAGGTAGAACTGTAGAGCCCGCCGAATCAAGCTCTTATGCCTCGCCTAGGGAAGCATCAGAGGGCGAATCTGTGCAAGAGTAGCCTGTTGTTCAATCATAGACACAACAACTTCAAGGAAGATAAACACAATCCCGAAGTGTTGAGACGCTTCTGGGAACTGAAGTGGTGGATTCTAGGGGCGGGCGTTCGGGCAGTTGGGATTGCATATGAAATTTCGGTTGGGATTTTTAGTTTTTGGATTGATGAAATGACAATCTAAAGCCAAGCCAAATAAGTTCGAATTGGATCAGATTTTTTAAGTTCTATTTTGGATTAATCAGTTTGGATATTTTAGATTTTTGGTTTTGAGCTTATAAGTTGAGATGTCTCTTAATTTACAAAAATGAATATCCAAATGAGGTACTCATATTAAATTGCCTTAAATGTTCTTCATTCTCACTGCAATCATCCAAATGAAATATTAAAGTAATAAAATTATTATATAAAAAAATAAAAAATTACAATAGAGATGTTAATACGATAAATAAGAAGTAGAAATAGTAAAACCATGTCGAAAAAGAAAGTATTCTCATAATGCCTTAGTAATTAATATTGAATATATATAATAATATCTAATGGGTAGGGTATTGAACTTATTCATATTGACATATGGATAATGGACTAAATATAAAGTATAAGAATTTTGAATTTTCGAATATCCAAAAATTCGAAGTACCAAATCCAATATCCAATCCGAAATCCAAAAATTTTAAAATTAAATCTAAAATCCAATCCGTAATTCAAAAATTCAAAAAAATCGGATTTCGGTTTGGATTTCACGTTTGCCCAAAGTATGCCCCCCCCCCTAGTGGATTTGGTTCATCCATAGTGTGGTAGATGCCAAGGAATACATGGTCCGAGAATTTTATGCCAATATGGAACATATAAAGAAAGTTGCAAAGGTAACAAAAGTGATAAATATGAAAGTAAGATTCGACCAGAACACCCTGAACGCTTACATAGGGTTTGAGGATTTGGAGCCTGTGCAATACTAGCAAAAGTTAGCACTGAGAGATGCAACTCGCACATGGCTAGCTGAGATTCTTGCAGCTCGGGGGCTGATCGAATGCCTTGGCAAAGTCCAACAGTGCAGTGCCCCCTCCATTTCGCTCCCCGAAACCAAAGCCACCATGGATCACATCATTGGTTCCTCTTCAGTGGAACACCCTAAATTTTGAGGCAAAGGGATGGCAAATATTTGTGTGTAGCAGACTAGACCCATGCCAAAATAAAACAAATCTTCTAATTCCACAGACAGTTCTAGTCGCCTCCATTATGGCCGGGTACCCGATCAATGTGGGTGTCGTTATGTCGGCCAACATGTATGTGGTCTCCAAGCAAGGTGACACCTCCTACCCGTATCCTAACACCATCACGAAGTACCTTACAGATACGGGGGTGGAGCTGAGGGATTTTGACACTAAGGTGCAGGCGAAGAAGCCCTTCTCTTGATATTCTTTGATGGGTGGTGGAAACCCAAAGAAGAAGGGTCATCTCCCTACTACTGCGGGCCAGTCTTACGAGCCCGCTAGGGTAGCTGCTGAGACATTTAACGTGCCATCTACTTTAATAGGACCTTCCGATAGTGAAGCATCTATGCCTCCACCTCCTTCTTCAGGTCCTTCAGCATCAATGTCTTCCACACCTCGGCTTTGAAGCCGGTGCGTATGCCCACTCATCCACTATCTGCACTGTGAGTCTTCCAGACACCGGTGAGCCTCAACAACTGGATGCTAATAGCTACTGCAAATATGTTTTACATATCTAGTATTGTTGCAGAGCATTCATCCACTCCGACACCCCATATTCCTCTGGCAGTGGAGGATACATTGAAGAAGATTTTGGAGAACTAGACCACCATTATGAACACCTTGGTAGCACATGGAGTAGTGATTGAGGTGTTGGTAAAGCAAGTAAAGAAAATGAAAAAATCCCAGGCGTCCAAGAAATCAGTTGACAGGCTGAGGAGAGAGGTGACAAAGATAGCAGCAGCTGGTGACCTTGTATTTGACATGCTGATAGAGTCAGATCCAGCAGCACCAACAGATCCAGCATCACCATCATCTCTAGTGGCACCAACTGGCCAGTATAAGGAGCCAGACCTAGTTGTCGACACTGCTGAGGCGGTGCACCAGATGTTCACCAACCCAGTTACTCCTAGAGGCGAGGATGATAACTAGTTAGAGGAGACTGAGGGAGGTGACACTGCTATGGACATAGATATGTCCAAGCCACATATAGAGTCCTCTTTACTCTTACCCTTCCTTATTCTTATTTTGTTAAGCATTGGGGACAATGCTTATTTTTATTCGGGGGAGGGGGTGGAGTTTATTTGATATTTGGATGATTTGACATTTGGTAATAACTGATAACATTTTCCTTTTTATTTTTATTGTGTATATATTCTTCTCTCTCCCTCTCTATTCATTTATATATTTTCTTTTTCCTCTCTCATTATGTATATCCAGTTATGCTTTCAGTAGCTTGATTTGTAGCTTCTTTATTTGTTTTCTTATTATTCAATGTTTAATTCAGTAGCTTCTTATTTAATCTAATAGCTTCTTTTTAATCTAGTAGTTTCTTTTTATGTTTAAATGGATAATAAACCTTTGGTTTTCTTTATGCCACGGTTCTTTCCAAAGGTAGTTTTTGTGTGAACCGGGTGACTCTTCCCAATGATGGATAGCGTGACAACCTTCTTAAGGGATTGAGTTTAGTTTTGGTGTTTAGGTAAGAATAGTAGTAATAATGAATAAAAAGACCTAATTGATTCAGACTCAAAGAATCAAACATGCTTCACTTGGTACCAACACACTTAACTACGTGCTTATGATTAAAAACAAGTTCTTGGAAATAAATAGCTCTAGTTAGTGACCTTCTGATTCTTGTGTTGACTTAAGCAATCATCGAGTGGTTTAGTCGAACCATTAGTGATTTTTAATCTTGAATATGTTGTTGTGGGCCATCGACTCTATCCTCTTTAACAATCCAGTTGTGTGTGAGGTGAGATGTTTTCGTGGCAAGTCCAAGTACCCGTGCGAATGGTCTAGAACTTGCTCTGAATGTGTTTCTAGGTGAAATTTTAATTTTTTCTTGGCTNTTTATATTTATTATGTATATATTCTTTCCCTTATCTCTTGATGTATATATTCTCTCTTTTCCTCTCTCATTATGTATATTTATTATGCTTTCAGTAGTTTGCATTTTAGCTTTTTTATTCTATTTACGTGCTTAGTCAATGTTTAATTTTGTAGCTTTTTGTTTAATCTAATAGCTTTTTTTAAATTTAGTAGCTTATTTTTATGCTTTAGTAGACAATAAGCCTTTGGTTTTCTTAATGCCACAGTTCTTTCCAAAGGTAATTTTTGTGTCAACCGGGTGACTTTTCCCAATGATGGATGGCTTGACAATCTTATTAAGGGATTGAGTCCGTCCTTTACGTATAGGTAGTAATAGTAGTTATGGTTAAAAATAACACACTTAACTACGAGATTATGGTTAAAAACAAGCTTTTTGTAAAGAAATAACTCTAGTTAGTGACCTTCTGACTCTTGTGTTGACTTAAGCGATCATCGAGTGGTTTAGTCGATTCAAAGTGATTTTCAATCTTGAATATGGTCATTGTGGGTCCTCGATTCTATCCTCTCTAACAATCCAACTGCGTGAGAGGTGAGATGTTTTTGTTGCAAGTCCAAGTACACGTGCTAATGGTTTATAATATGCTCCTAATGTGTTTCTAGGCGAAATTTTAAGTTTTTCTTGACTTGAGAAGTGATTGTAGGCTCTACTTGACCCGTTTGAAATTTTCATGGCCCACCAATATTGTTATCTCTATTCAACCCATTTGAGACTAAAACCTCTCTCATTTGATCACCATGTTACAAGCCTTTACCCATTTTGTCGTGACCCTATCTTGGCACCCGAGCTTTTCTTAACACTCTTGTAAAACAATTGGCTAAAAACATAAGTTTAGGGGAGAAACGTGGAGTTTGAAAAAGGTATCAAGGCACAAAAAGTGAAAAGAAAGGAAGAGAAGTAATGGCAAGAAAAAGAAAGAAAGAACAAAAAAGAAAAATAAAAAGAAAAAGAAAAAAAAAATGCAAAATGAAAGTGCATAAGTTGAAGAGTTGAAGGGATTCAAAGAAAAGTAATGATGCAAAGCGTGGAGAAATCAAAGAAGGAGAAAATGAATATCATGACCAAGAAAGAGTGATGTTAAGTCTCTCTAGTTCCCATAAGGAAAATAAAATGCCTCAAAGAGTTGGCAAAGCATGAACCAATAAGAGAAAATGGGGTGCTTAAGGAAAGATGATCCCGTTCTATCATAGCATATCCAACCTTAGTCCAAAAGCCTTAATTGCATTCCGAAAAGGCCCTACGTGATTTCAAACCGGGTGAGCTTATATTAGTGGTGATTTACATGAGTGGTAAGCCTATGGTACTTAAATCCGTACTTGCGATATTCTTTTGTGAGAGATTAGCGAACCTTTCACAAATCTTTGAATTGAGTGTTGTATTCTTAAGTGAGATATGCATACAGAGAGTAAAGAAGGAGGAGTTTGGGATCCACAATGACCTACATGAAAGAGTAAGCTTCCTTGATGAATAAAGTCAACTCTTGATGCTCAAGTGTCACATTAGAACTATTTCTGCTTAAAAGTTCAACTTGTTGCCTTATTGATAATTCATAAGTGTTGTGGGTAATTGTTGTTCCCAATTGATGAGTGATTGATGCATCTTTGATTAGATGTAATAGCTTTTAACTTTTGAAGGTGGGAATTACCTTATTTGCTTGAGGACAAGCAAAATCTAAGTTTGGGGGAGTTTATAAGTGGGGATTTTGATTACTTATTAGCGCCTTTTAGCTTTCGTTTTAGTCCAAAAAAACATAATTGTGTACCCGTAAACTGATGAAATGTTCTTAATTGTAGGAATATTGGAAGATGAGCTCCCAAGATAAAACGCAACTCAAGAAGGAGTAATCTGAACTCAAGGACAAAAACAGGCACAAAGTTCAGAAGTAGGACTGCAGATGGTAAAGAAACTCCTATCAGAGAAATGTATAAAGCATGTGCGGACCGCAGAAACTCAGTCAGAGCTAAAGATCAGAGAACCTGCATCTAAAGTCCAACAAAAGTGCAGACCGCACAATTATTATGCGGCCGCAGTCACAGTAGTATGGACCGCAAAAGAGAAAGGTAAGGCCGTATAAAGTATTGTGCGGACCGCAGAAAGAGAGCAGTGTGGATACAGTCAAGAATTGTGTGGCCTCAGTTTTCCAACCCTGTCAAGTTGAAGAAAAGTGTGGACCGCACATGGAATTGTGTGGCTGTAGAACTTCCGAAAGAGTATTTTTGTTCGAAAATTCCAACCATGTATAAATAGAAGTGTTTCACTTTTTAAGGTTTAATTTTAGACATCAACTGCTACAGTAGACGGTTTTCTTTACTCTCTTTATTAGTTTTTGATATTTTGAGCTTTTTGAAAATTAATTTCATCATTTTAATTACCAATATGGGTTGAACTATTATTTCTTCTTCTATTTCTTCTATCTTAATCATGAGCAGCTTGATTTTCACTAGGGTTTTGACTCAACCCTAGAGTGTAATCTCAATGGGTGTTTGATTTATTGCTTCTTTATGGTTGGGTATTTATTATTTAGCCTTGTTCTTGCTTTTAATTTTAGAATTAATAATTGCAAACATTAGTTCATGACTATTTAACTCGGTCTCTACTTGAGAAAGAAAGATTTAGTGCAGGAAAACTTGGATAGCAAGAAATTGGATCAATCAAGAGATTGATAAGCCCATTTAAAGGGTTGAACCTAGAGATAGTAAAACCCGACTTGAGCTTTGTATCAACTGTTTTGTTCAATACCATTTGGACTTGACAAAGCTAAATTGGACAAAATCACTCTTTGACCCAGAGGCATTGAGTGTGTGCTTGAGTGTTGATAGCTATAATACACCCTGACCAATAAAACAAGCTTTAAAGTTTAATAACCCATTAGGCAAACACCTAGGTAAAGGTCATAGCCCTAGGTCTTTTATATCATTTGAAAAACAACAAAAACAATTTCCTAGTTTCATTTCTTAGTTTGCAATTTTAGTTTAAATTAAACCTAGAAACAATTCCAAGTTTGTGGAAGTGCAATTTGAGATAATTCAAGCTCAAACACTATAATATATACCCATAAGTCCCATTCATAGCTCCCTATGGAAAATTGACCCCGACTCCTTGTTGGGTATTACTATTGCATTGACCGATTCATAACATTAAATAGAGGTGTGACTTAGACGAGATCACTCACTTATATATTACCAACATGAGGCAAGGGAAAACACACACTTTCAAATCCTAAATCATTAAGTTTCTGTCAAGTGTTATGCCACCTTCCATTGACTCAAAGGCTTGAAGAACAAAGTTGCACTGAACAAAGGACCAGATCCCAACACTGAGTTTATCGTGTGTCCTTAGTACTGTTATGTCTTTGTTAGTGTTATTTACTTGTAATTCCTACTTAGCTTAGTTAGAAGTATTTGGTAGGATATTTTCTGTAAAACCATAAACCTTGTGTTTTTGTTTGGCTAGAGTTAGTCAAGTGGTGAGCTTTGTAATAGAGTTATTACAAAGAGGCTTGCAATAGAGCAATTGCAAGCAGGTGAGAGATTAAGAGTTTAATTCCTAGATTACAATATGTTGCAATCTAAAGTTTGCTCGGTTAGTGAAGTTGAAATCATACGAGTGTAAGTCATGATTTTTAATCCAGTAAGCTGGGAGTTTTCCACATAAAATACTACTATCATTTACTTACTGTTGTGTGTGTGTTATGTAGGAACTGATAGAGAACAGGTTCTCTATACATTTTGGTAGACTTTTATTTTGAATTTGAGTTCAAAATAACCTAATAAATTATATGATTTAACCACATTTGAATTCTACTATCAGCTTATCAATCAATTTATAATGATTTTGTTAAAAAGACATAGCATATATAGGAAAAGATATAAAATGTCAACTCACTGTAGAGCTCCTGAAAATTTCTCTAAGCTTGAACACTTTTAAGAAAAAAGATAGAAACACGCCCAGACTTCCAAAATTAGGTTTCATGAATACGTAAAAGGCGAAATGGCTTCTTGGTTATTTAAACTTGCATCAGTTTGTAAAGTCGGTATATGAACTCTTGGGTTTCCTATTTGATCACCTTTACTAGAAAAAATGGATACCAATAAACACTTGTGATGGTGTGTGTTGTTCAATTGATGATGGCATGAATTTAATTTAATATTTTGTATAGCCATATCATCCATTCATTCACATTTTTTTGACACTTGTGTATTCAATGTCCCAATTTGCGGGCCCTATCTTTTTCCAAAATTAATTTATTAATTTTTTTTCTCTTTCCCTTCTTTTATTCATCACCTCCTAGGCACGAATTGTAAACATAAGCTTTGATGATGGAGACTGAAGTTCAATCAAATTTCACATATTTGGGAAGAACCTTCACCGATCTCAATATTAGCGCAAGTTCCTCAGCTTTCAGTTATTGCAACAGTGATAGATCCGGCGAGTTTCCAACTGCTTCTTCACAAAGCCGACATCTATTTTTGTCTTGCGCTTCTGAAAACTCCGATGAATTAATCAAGCAACTTGTCTCCGGTCTTGAGTCAAGTTTAATTAACAATCCAAAGCAAGCTACAATGGAGATTAGACTCCTCGCTAAGAAAAAAAACAAGCGGCAACGGAGATTAGACTCCTCGAGTCAAGTTTAAAATTAGAAGGAGCATATACAAGAAAAATAAATGGTGAAGAATAAAAGTTAAAATGTTTGGATTCATTAATATGGTAAAATATAAGGGGGGAGGGGGGAAGGGGAGGTGGGAGTTTGGTATGGAAGACGAGAGAGGTGGGAGGGAGGGAAAAAGAGAAGGGAAAAGGGAAAGGTCTTTTTTTTTTTCCTTTTTCTCGGTCTCATTTATATTTCATTTTGATTCTCATATTTTTTAAATAAAATAATACTATTTGCACGCCTTTGAAGTGTGATTTGCACACAATTTTGCCATGTCAGCTGCGCCGCTTTTCACATAGGCATAGTCAACGGTCAAATGAGTTTATTAGTATCCATTACATCAAGTTAAAGTGTTCAAATGGGCAAATTGCAAGTTCATGTGTCAGTTTTTAAAAGCCCTACAAGTTTAAGTTGCTGTAAAGCTATTACGCCTATATAAAAGATACTATTATTTAACATCATCATTAATCCTAATTAATATTAAAATTGTTTCAAGAACATTAGAAGAAATTTTTAGTATGTTTTTCATTGAGGTAAAACCAAATTTTATTTATGATTTTATAAATGTTTACGAGTATTTAGTTCCTATATGATATGTTAACGACAACAATAATAACAATTCAGTGTAATCCCACAAGTAACATATATACGGATGATATTAACTACTTTTACTAAATAATACTAGTTCCTATTTTGTCATTACTTGCATAACATCTATGCATTATGATTTCTACTTAACTAATTCGACTCCAACGAGCATTGCGCAGCCAGAACATGTTGATAATTATTGGTAATGTGTCAAAAGACTTCTCACATGTGGCATTGGTTTAGAGGATTATGTGACAAATGACTCTACTAAGCCAAGTGGATATGAATACCTACAGTGTGATATTTTACATGAAGATATGTAGCCAAATGAGTGGAAGTGTAGCCAAATGACAAGAATCCGATGGAATTTTGGAAGTGTGTGGGGAGAGAAGGTTTAGAGTGGTTGACTGGGGTTGTTTAATATTATTTTTAAGGCGAAGAGGATGCCATATGAGTGGAGGTGGAGTAAAATGGTTCCAGTGTATAAGAACAAAGGTGATATCCAGAGCTGTAACAATTATAGGGGTATCAAATTACTTAGTCATACCATGAAATTGTGGAAGAGGGTAGTTGAAGCGAGGGTGCAGATGACAATGTCTATATCCAACAACCAGTTTGGGTTCATGCCGGCCCGTTCAACTACAGAAGATATACACCTTGTTAGGAGGTTGGTGGAACTATACAGAGAGAGGAAGAAGGACTTGCACATGGTGTTTATTGTCACGGCCCAAATTCCAAACCCGGCCGTGATGGCGCCTCTCGTGAAGACAAGGCCAGCCAGAACAGTGCCAACACCTCTTTTGAAGCAATTAATTAACATTTATAAATCCAAAATGCGTATTACACAATCACAATGCAGAAAACAGCAATGATCAAAAGGAAACCAACCCAACACGGCCCAAATTGGGGTGTCACAAGTCATGAGCTACTATAGAATTTCTATAAGTCTACAAAACATAATATCTAATACCGAAATCTAGAATAACTGAAATAGCATAAAAATAGGGGAGTCAAGGGCGGCAGACGTCAATAGCTACCTCAATGCTTTGATCTCGCTGCCTGATCTGGGAGGATGTCAGTGCTCAGGTGCAGACTCTGCTAATCTTGTATTTGCACGCATGGTGCAGGGAGTAATGTGAGTACTCTGAGCCTGTGAGTAATACTAATAAATAATAACTAAACATAAGAAAACACATAACAACACAAGGCAATTCTATATTAGGCAGCAAATTACTTAAAGCAGTAAAATCAATGTAAGTCAAATGAAATCTCAATTTTTAAAGGCAGGTGGCTCAGGTAAAATAGCATTTAAGCAGTAATAGTGAAAAGAACTACCCCTTGGGCCCAGTATCAACCACTCAACACAACAACAGCCCCTCGGGCTCAATCTCTCTCTCAGATCACACTCAGAGTAATATCACATAGTAATCGCTGCGGCATGCAGCCTAATACATATCTCGCTACGGCGTGCAGCCCGATCCATATGGGTACCTGCGCTCTCTATGGGGGTGCAGACTCCGGAGGGGCTCCTATAGCCCAAGCGCAATATTGCTGCAGCGTGTAGCCCAATCCACATAAACAACTGCTGCGGCATTCAGCCCGATCCATATAAGTATTTGCTGCGACGTGCAACCCGATCCAATATATATAACATCCTCACTGTTGGGTTCTCAACCCCTCTCAGTCATTTTAGGACACAATAGTATAAGATAGGGGTCTCAGCCAGCATATTTCTCTCATAGGATTTACACTTATGAAACAGATTCACAGTGTTTAAACAAATAGAAACATGACTGAGGATGTAATTTTTCAATAAGTAAAGTGAGGAAAATCAGTCATAATACCCCTAAGGGTTCTACAAGTCGGCACGAGGCCCCGAACATGGCAACTAGCCCAAAGTATGATGATAAACGAAACAGCTCAGTCAAATACGCGGTAAAATATAAAACGGGACGGACCAAGTCATAATCCCTAGTAGTAAACAACCCTGCGCTCGCCATTAAGCGCGTGTTTCACCTCAATATAGCATTACGTTGTGCACATCCGGGGTTTCAAACCCTCAGGATATCATTTACTATCATTACTCACCTCAAGCCAGTCAAAATCCTAGCTCGCTATGCCCTTGCCTCGTAAATCGACCTCCTCGCACGTAGAATCTGGTCAAAACCACAACGAATACGTTACATTAGGCTAAGGGAACATAACCCAATTGAAAAGACTCGAAAAATATTGAAATTCACAAAATTTGCAAAACCCGAGCCCCGGGCCCACATCTCGAAAAATTAGAAAATAACATTACCGAATTCCTTATCCTGCCACGGGTTTATACATACCAAAAACTACTAAATTTGAGTCCAAATGACCCATCAAATCCCACTTTAAAATACTAAATTTTCAAGCCCTAACTTTACCCCCTTTTGATGAATTTCCACAAATTTCTATGTTAATTCTACAATTAAATAATGCATTTAGGTCACAGAACTCACCTCCAATACACTTAGTCGAAATCCCCTTCAATTTCTGCCCAAATGCTCTCAAGGTCGATCAAAAATGGTGGAAATGAACTTAAGCTCGCGGAACAAAATGAGCTTTAAAACCCTTCTCTGAACAGTCATTTTCGCATCTGCGGTTACCTTACTGCATATGCGACTACCGCTTCTGCGGTTTTCCATCCGCTTCTATGGAACTCACTAATACGCCCAGGACCGCTTCGACGGTCAGATATCTGCATTTGCGGAGACCGCTTCTGCGCAACTTGTCTGCTTCTGCGGAAATTACCATGGCCTTTACCTTCGCTTCTGCGATTCTTTTTTCGCATCTGTGGCTCTAAGCGTGCACCTGCAGAAACAACAATCTCCTCAAGAACTCGCACCTGTGACCAGATCCTCGCATCTGCGGATCCGCATATGCGGCCCCTTTTCCGTAGATGCGGAAATACCAGATACCAACAAACTTCAGAATTTTCACATGTCCAAAATTCATCCCAATGGGTATCCGAAATCACCCTGAGGCCCCTGGGACCTCAACCAAAAGTTCCAACCCATCCTAAACCATCATTCAAACTTTCTCCAATCATCAAAACACCACAAACAACACCAAAACCCTCAAATTATATCAGATTCAGCCTAAGTTCTTCTAAAACTTCCGAATTACGCATTTGATCAAAACCCAAACAAAACACCTTCGAATGACCAAAAATTTTGCACACACATCCTAAATCACCTAACGAAGCTACAACAACTCTCGGAATTCCATTCAGACCCTCGGATCAAAATCTCACCTATCAACCGGAATTTGCCAAAATACTAACTTCGCCAATTCAAGCATAATTCAACACCGGACCTCCAAAATCAATTCCGATCATACTCCTAAGTCACAAATCATCCCTCGAAGCTAACCAAATCACCGAAAATCACATCCGAGCCCTCTAAATCATAAATCAACATCCGGTTGACTTTTTCCAAAATAAGCCTTCCTTAAAGAGACCAAGTGTCTCATTCCATATAAAGCCAATCCAATTCAACTCATTCACCCAAGAATCCTATAATGGAACATAAGGAAGTACAAAATGAGGAAACGGGGCGGTAACTCATGTGACGATGGGCCGGGTCGTCACATTTATTGACCTTGAGAAAGCGTATGATAAGTTTCCTAGAGAAGTTCTCTAGAGATGCTTGGAGGCAAAAGGTGTGTCAATCCCATACATTATGGCAATTAAAGACATTTATGATGGGGCTAAGACTCGGGTTAGGATAGTAGGAGGCGACTCTGAGCATTTTCCAATTGTAATGGGGTTACACCAAGGTTCTGTGCTCAGTCCGTTCTTAATTTGCCCCGATGATGGATGCGTTAACACACCATATTCAAGGGGAGGTGCTGTGGTGCATGTTTTTCGATAATGATATAGTTCTTATTGATGAGTTGCGAGTCGATGTCAGCGATAGGCTGGAGGTTTGGAGATAGACTATTGAGTCTAAGGGTTTCAAGCTGAGCAGGACGAAGACGGAATACCTGGAGTGTAAGTTCAACGCTGAGCCGGTAGAAGTTGGTGTAGATGTGAGGCTTGAATCATAGGTTATCCCAAGTAGAGGCAACTTCAAATACCTTGGGTTGATTATACGGGGGAGGGGAGATCAACGAGGATGTCACATACCGTATTGGGATAGGATGCATGAAGTGGAGGTTAGCATATGAAGTCTTGTGTGATAAGAGAGTCCTATCAATGCTCAAAGGAAAGTTCTACAAAGCGGTGGTTAGATCCGCCATGATGTATGGGGTTGAGTGTTTGTCTGTTAACAACTCACATATCTAGAAGATGAAAGTAGCAGAAATGAGGATGTTGAGGTGGATGTGTGGGCATACTAGGATGGATAGGAATAGTAATGATGTTATTCGGGAGAAGGTGCACGTAGCTCCTATTGATTCCAAGATGCGGGAATCGAGGTTAAGATGGTTCGGGCATATTAAGAGAAGAAGCCCAGATGCTTTGGCAAGGAGGTGTGAATGGGTGGTTGTGGAGGACACGAGAAAAGGTAGAGGGCGACCTAAGAAATATTGGGGTGAGGTGATAAGGCAGGATATGGCGAGGCTTCAAATTTCTGAGGACATGACACTTGATAGGAAGATGTGGAGGTCAGTGACAATTATCTTTCATGCAATAAAACATTTGACAATTTAAGAAGACCCCAAGTAACTCTATAAATAGCCTTCTTGTTCATCCGTATGACATCAACAAAGTTGATCTTCTTTACACTTTGTTAGCTAATCATTGCTTTTTCTTTAGCTAATCATTTCTGTAATTATTATTCCCACTATTGACCAAATCATTATCTTCTGTTATTATTTCTTCCCTCTAGTTTATTCTAACTTGATGGATTTATTATTTAATTTTGCTAATTTCTGTATCCTCTAAATAAATAGAGACGAGCTTGTTTAATCCTGGGGAAATATTTCACATTGCTGAAATAGTTTCTTAGGACATTGCCTAGCACGACTGCACACGGTGAAATCAGAGGGTTTGGTTTCTCGCTATCAAGCCATCTCGGGAGAATGCCTCAAGACCCGGAGGACATGGGGCCACGACTTAGTCCTCTCCCTCGGGGCTTGTCAAGGCCCAATTCGAAAGAAGACGGAAGTCGAGGCCAGACGGAGGTCGAGGCCATGACAAAAAGGGGAAGCTCCCAAGGCACATGGCTGAATTTGACAGGGCCGGCCTATCCGTAGCCTATGCTGAGGCATCGCATCAAGCCATCTCATCTCCGTATTTTGTAATTAATGCACATGTACTTATAGCCCAGTTCCCCTCCTATATAAAGGGGACTCACCCTACCTTGTAAGGTACTGATGTCACTCTATTTCTCCACAACTGCAATAATATCTCTCTCTCTCTCTCTCTCTCTTTCTTTCTAAACTTATTCGCTCCCATTGGCCCGAGTCGCCTCGATGTCCATTACTTTTATACTTGTTCTTCATCATATATCTTAGTTTTGGGCTATAAAGAGCCTCATTTGATTATATCTTCAACTGTTATCCCATCCTCGACTATCCCCGATACCTTGAGTCCGACCCTGAAATCGACCCTGAGGTCCCCGGTCGACCAGACATATACCCGGGCAGCATGCCCTTCGATTCGATTATTATCTTGTTTTAACTCATGTTCCATCATTAAATCCCATATTATTAGCATCAACTACTCTAACAACTAGCTCGGGAATAGATCACGTATTTTTAGAATCCCATTTATAAATTTAATTATCGTTACCATTTTCACGTTAAACAGTTTGGCGCCCACCGTAGGGCTAAAAATGATGGTGATTATTTTCTTGCTAGTTTCACTGTACAAACGCATATTATCTTTCACACTTTTTCTTGTCCAAGATCCTTTGATTTTAGGTCGAAATGTCTGGCTCGGTAAATGGAGTCGAGAATGATCGCCTGGAAGATCACAGGGAAAATGGCGTAGCTATCCCGGCCGCCGGAGCACCACTACAGAATCTCGACAATGCGCCCGGACCGATTCTAGTGGACGCTGATTCACAGGACGCGCATGTCACACCTCCTTTTTATGTTTACATCCCCCAAAAGGGCATAAAGGAGTTTTTTCATTTAAAGGACAATCGGGACGGGATTTATTATTATTTATTTAGAGTCGCCACTTGGGAGATTAATGGTGTCCTAAGTCACCGGTTGAATCCTGAACCGAGGAAAAATATGACTCTGTTAACAGTCCGCGAATCAGAAATCCGAGTAAGGAATTCTATTAACCCGGGAGAAGGTGTTAGGCATTCCCGAATTCCGTGGTTCTAGCACGGTCGCTCAACTGTTGTATTTGATTTTATCTGATTTCAATACATGTTCTATCCTATGTGCCGTTTATTAGTAATCCGCTTTTATATATATTTATTTTATAAGAATTGCAACATCGTGAAAATATATCTCGAACCACGCCGCACCAGTACGCCCGTGGCTTTTGACACATTTCAACTTCGTTGAGATTTAGATTTGGGTCACATAAATGTGCACCCGTATTTAGGAAGGTAATATTATTAAATCGTGCCTAAAGATTCTAACGTAGTAATATTTGGGGAGGCCGTGAAGTTTGCTAAACGGCCATTCCCGATTTTCTAAGTAATTTTAAACCTTTATTGAGGGCCCCGCAATTTTGCATTTTATTGGGCGAGGATCGTCTCATTTTATTTTAAAGGGTAAGCTCAAAAGCGACTATATTTTCTATTTTTTGTTGTCCTACTTAATTAAAATTAAAGTTAAGGGCTTCAAGTTCAAGTCCGGATCCAAACCAAAGGGAGTACCTTTTAGCTTGAACCCTCTACCTAACTCAAAGCCCACATTACTAACGAAGCCATTATCAATTCACTCTTGGGCCCAAAGGCCCAAACCATAGTATGCACATCAACCCCAAATTTTTCAACATCATGGATCAGGTCTGACATTAGCCCAAACCGGATAACAAACTTGGGGATGGAGGGATCGAATCTCCTGGCGTGGACTGGACCTGGACTTATTAGTTCATTTCTGTCCCCAAGTATTAATCTATGCCTTATACGTTTCATGGTATTCATATAAATGGCCTTGGGCCTGAATGGCAATTATTGGCCCAATTCTTAATTCCAAATTAAGTGCATCAATTCCAAAGCTGAACTTGATACCCAAATCTCGGTGGGATTCTAAATTTGATAACACACACACAAACAATACAAAAATAGAAGTTATTCCAATTGCTTTGAGACAATTATGCTGGCCGGTGAGATATTAAGTAATCGAAATAGGATAAACGTAGCTATTGATGATGAAAATGGTTTAAGAGCAAAAGTTGAACACTAATCAAACTATCACTACTATATTAGTACCCAAACAGTTAGGCTATGGGGCGAATTTCCTGAACTCAACTTTGAATTTGTTTTACGTGAATCAGTGCTTAATTAACATGTTTACTACAATAGGCTATTCAGATGAACATCATCTACATGACTGTCTAATGGAATTGCTAAATGGCATGTTAAAGCCCAAACAGAAACCATTTGAAGCCGTTCTATTGCTACTGGAACTTGATTAAACATTCAGCTATTGTCATGAATCCAAAATAACAATTATACAGTCCAAACAATCAAATAACTCTAATCTACTCAAACATAAATGCTCTTCTCAACATCAAACAGAAATTAAATGATTTAATCAATCCATTTAACACTTTATCATTTCCCTCAAATCAATAGATTTATATGGACTTCCTGGCTCAGACGAGGCAAAAGGGGAAATACCTGGAGATTGAAGTACAATAAGAGAAGGAATGGTCAGTAAACAGGAACCAACAGCAATATCCAGCAGCAACAAATTGGATTTGAACCAACAGAGAAATAGTTTGCACCCAGAAACACTCAAATGCAATCAAAATTTGTCCCAGGACCTACAGAACTTCTTCAGCAATCAAAACGACCAAAACTCAATTCCAAATGAACCCTAACACTTTCAGATGCTCTGAACAACCAAGTATAGAGCAGAAACAGAGGTATTTGAACTATTTTTGATCTTCAAATCAATGTAACAGTATCTGTTTTTAGTTTGATGCTTGTTTTTGATTTTTTCTGAAGGATTTTTTTATTGTTTTTGGTTTTTCTATATAAATCTAAGATCCAGAAGAAGATTTTTTTTAAAATTCCTAAGATTTGAAATTCAGAATGCAGGATCAGATCTGTAAAGAGAATTTTGGTGGGAATTTTTGAGGCTCAAAAACTTGTGAATTAAGGCATTGGGGGTACTTTTATAGGCACAAATTGGGACAGAATATTCTAGAAATTCCTCACACTTTTCTCTTTTCTAATTTTCAGATTTCTTTTATTTAACCCTTTATTTTTAACTTGTTATTCAAGTTATTGCACTTCAAATGCAGAAACTTACACTAAGACCCTAATTGGAATGTTCTAGAAGGTTCTACGATGATCTACCCTATTCCCATGCCCTTGTGAATGCCTATAGTACCCTTATTTACATCTTACAATTACTAATTCTAATGAATCTGCCATTTTCCTATGCCCAAATTACCCCTGTTGCCCCTTAAACTTACTGCCAGACCTACCCTTGGCCCCCCGAACTTACTATCCTGTGTTTTATTTCCATTTACCTAATTAACCAATATCACGCATAACCAAATCAGCTAAGCTAATCAATACAAACTAATTGAAGCTAAATATGGAACTAAAGCAGTACTAATTATTTACTAAGCACTAATGATCAGATTAGACTAGACCAAACCAAAATAAAACTGATTAAGGAAGAAATAAAATGACTTAACCAAGAACTAAACTACTGACGTCAGAAAATTAAAACAAACTATTCATACCCATTGAATTCAATCTCAAACAAACCTCCAAGTCTACTTTTATGTGGAAGGATAAACCTAATTAAACCAACTGCCAACTAAAGATCATAAGATTATTATTGAATTTAAAACAACATAAACACTGATCAAGAGGAAATTAAAACATGCATGACTGATTATCCTAATTTTTAGCAAGTAAAATCGAAAAATGAAAACAACAAACAAAATCATAAAAAGAACAAATGAAATTAAAGGGGAAAAGGTGACTCACTAGCACAGAACTCCGGCTGACCAAAATGTCGGAATCCTTCCAGGATTCATGATCCGTAACATCCCAAATAGTGTGTTTTCCAAAGAAAACATGCTATTTGGGATACTACGATCAGGAATCCCCAAGGATTGGGTTAGGGTTTTTGGCCAAAAAAAATTTGATTTGAAATTTGATGATTTCCAGCAAGATTCGATGGACAAGCTTGGTAGATTAAGATAGAGGAGGGGAAGAGGAGTTCATGGTATGAATTTGGAGATTTTTGGCATACTTCGAGTCTTGGCCGGAAAACTTCGATTTGATATTCGAAGCTTTCCGGCAAGATTCAAAGGAAACCACTGGCAGGGATGGAAAGAGGAAGGGGAGGTGAGTTCGTGGTGTGAATTTGGGGTTGAACGGACGCTGGCCGCTGTCGTGGGCGATTTCCGGTGACGGAGCTAGGCAGAGCCGGTGGAGATGCAGAGATACGAGGAAGAAGAGTGTTTGTCTAGGTTTTGGTATAATATTCAGACAATTTTATTAGAATAGGGAAATCAATGGGAGCCGTCGGATGAGAAGTAATTGATGGCCAGGATTGAATTGTTAAAGGTTAACTCCAAAACGACATAGTACCACCTTCATACTACGTCGTTTTGAAGGTCTCAGGGGCATGGGTTGGACTGGGCATCTGTCATGGTTGGGCTGGACTGGGGGAAGTGAGTGTGTGCAGATTTGGGCCAAATAAAATTAATTCAAAACGGCCCAACTGGGTAACCCCTAAACTCTTAATCAATTTGCTTCCTTTTTCTCTCTTTTCTTTTAATTTTCTTTATTCAATTTTGTTTTGTTTTTATTTTTTTATATTTTTATATTTTTCTAATTTTATTAAAATGCTAAGCTAAGGACTTAATTCAAAATTAAACTATTTTATTTTCTAAAATTATTTTAAAGAAATACCACTTAAAGATAAATGCAACAACAAAGTGCCAAACAATTATTTTTGTGATTTTCTTTTAAATCTGTTCTAAAATAAATTGATACCTAATTACTACTAAAATGAAATGACATTAAAGTGAATGCTTTTGTATTTCCATATGAATAAAAATGCAATCAATTAACACAAAATTCAACAAAATTCACGATGAAATTGTGAAATCACTTCATTTGAAACTTTCGGAACAAATTGCTTAGGGCAAAAATCACATGCTCACAGCTGCCCCTCTTTGCTCGGAAACACGAAAAGTTTTCGTGCAAAGATAAGTGAGCGGAAACGAGCGATTTTTGCCCATTCGCATATTCCGCGTGAAGCATTTTTGAAAAAGCTTGACCGCACCCTGCTTCAGAGGTTGCCTACATATCTTGCGCTAAACAGGAATCAGGTCAGTGTAGTTCGGGAAGGTCTGGTAGCTGGGATTACCAAGAGTTGTGATCTCACTGCTGTTACTGCTTGCTGACTTCCTTATTTCACCGTATCAAGATAAAATAAGTTAGCCCAAGCTATGCTATATGAGTTACAAAAAATCCTATCTATGCCTTCAAACTTGCTCTTGTGTTGCCTTGAACTTTTATCTTGTGTTCTTCCAATGGAATTCCGGCTATTGCTTTGGCGATGTTTTGCCATTTCTCTTGTTGATGCTCGACTATTACAATTGAAATATGTGTCCATTCTTCAGGTGGACTCCTGCTTGCAATTGCTTGAAAAGGTATTCCCTTGTTCTCCAGGCGGGCTCCTGCTTGCGATGCTTGAAAATGTATTCCCTTGTTCTCCAGGTGGGCTTCTGCTTTCGATGCTTGAAAATGTATTCCCTTATTCTCCAGGTGGGCTCCTGCTTGCGACAAAATAGACAAGCAAAGAAAATTTTCCGCCCCAGTATGGTGACTGGACATATCGTGTTATCAGATATTAAAATTAAAAGCTAAAATTTGGATTGTACTTCCCTTGTTTTCCAGGTGGGTGCCTGATTGCTGCATTCGAAAAGATATTCCCTTTGTTCTTCAGGTGGGCTCCTGCTTACTGCGTTTGAAAAGATATTCCCTTGTTCTTCAGGTGGGCTCCTGCTTGCTGAATTTGAAAAGATATTCCCTTGTTCTTCAGGTGGGCTCCTGCTTGCAACAACCATACAAAACGAGGAAAATTTTCTGCCCTAGTTTGATAACTGGGCGTATT
This sequence comes from Nicotiana glauca, assembly GCA_026770625.1. Lineage (NCBI taxonomy): Eukaryota > Viridiplantae > Streptophyta > Magnoliopsida > Solanales > Solanaceae > Nicotiana > Nicotiana glauca. The sequence continues at coordinate 83,520 of MU718397.1, forward strand.
GTGTTACTGAATGTTAACTTGAAAGATAAGACTTGCATTATACTTCCCTTGTTCTTCAGGTGGGTGCCTGACTGCTGCGTTTGAAAAGATATTCCCTTATTCTTCAGGTGGGCTCCTGCTTGCTAACTTTAGAAAGTTATTCCCTTGTTATCCAGGTGGGCTCCTACTTTTAACTTTGGAAAGTTATTCCCTTGTTATCCAGGTGGGCTCCTGCTTACAAAGAATTTTTTTTTTGTCCCTGTTTTAATCAAAGAAAGATTTGTTAACATAAAAATGGTGGTTAGCTGCTGGCATTCCTGTTGGCCATGCTCCCGTTTTCGACTTTGCTCCGACTTGCTTCTTTGGGCTTGCTTTGACTTGCCATGACTTCCCGGCTAACTTTCAACCCTCTGATCTTGACGACCCAATACTGTTTTGTGTTTCTGTCCCCTTCTTGTGAAACTTTGCTTCTCCCTCTAATTATCTGATTACCCTACTGATGGGATTTGCATTGGTCCTTCATGTTTTACTTTCTTTTGACATGTCCCGATCTCGTTATACCATACAATTGGGAAGCTGATAGTTAGCTTTGACATCCTTCTTTTGTTTTGAATTGCACTGACACTAAAACTTCTTATAGGCAGACTTCAAGACAAATGAAATGCAATGACCTCGAAGATTTTGAGGATAGAAAAACTCTGAAAACAAACGAATTGTAATAAAGAGAAAGAGGATAGGACTTATCTGAGTGGAAAAACTGACTCCATTGATCGTGCCATGCATTTCGGATTAACCAACCTAGTCTGTCCAACAAATCAACTATCAATTGCCGCATTTGCTGTTCCATACCCAACTTTCACCAAAACCCAAACCTCGCTTGTTTTGCCATGTTTCAAACATCTTTCAACCACATATTTCTTTTATTTGCCCATCTAAAACACTCACTTTCACCTTACGGTGCCCGTGAGGGTTTTCACCAATAAGACTCTCTCATTTTTAATATCTCTCAAACTCACTTCGCCTTACGGTGCCCGTGAGGGTTTTCACCAATAAGACTCTCTCATTTTATTTCTCTCAAACTCACATCGCCTTACGGTGCCCGTGAGGGTTTTCACCAATAAGACTCTCTCATTTTTAATTTTCCTTTCTTCTGGTACTAGAGTGTTGTCCACAACATGAGTCACTTTACCTGCTTGTATTGACATTTCTTAAAATTGATCAGAAGGTCTTTCTTTGGACCGCAATGTGGCTTTTGGATGGGTTTAGAAAGAAGGGTATAAAGGCTCAAAATAATTCAAATGTGGGTTCAAAATTACAACTTTCGGAATCATATTTCTCGCAACAACCATAACTTCTGCCCCAGTTTCGTTTTTGGGGATTCTTGGATTTTCTTTGGTTGTGACTGGACCTCAGTGAGGCTGCCTACGTACCCTTTCGGGATCAAGTCAAACGTAGTTCAGGTCATAAAATCGCTTCATTGTTGCGATGTTTCCTTCCTTCCATTCTTCTTCTTTTCTTTTCTTTCTTTCTTTTCTTCTTTTCTTTCTTTTCTTTTCTTTTTCTCTTTTCTTTTTCTTTTTCTTTTCTTTTCTTTTCTTTCTTTTCTTTTTCCTTCTATTTTTCTTCTTTCTCTTTTCTTTTTCTTTTCTTTTTCTTTCTTTTTTCTTTTCTTTCTTTTCTTTTCTCTTCTCTTCTTTTTTTTCTTTTCTTGTTTGATCCTTGAATTTTGTTTTTGATTCCGAAAGAGGGATACGAAAGAAAATATAATAAGGCTCAAAGGGATAGCAAAGGATAAAGTGTTTGGATAACAGAACAAAATGCCTTCATCATTTCAATCTTAAAACATATCAAATACAATTAGGTACATAAAGATAAAGAAATCATACATAATATCTCTTGACTGCATTAGAATTGATAGCCATTTCTACACATTTCTCTTCCACATCTGTTAGATACAATGCACCATTAGACAACACTCGTGTTACAACAAACGGCCCCTGCCAGTTGGGAACGAACTTTCCTTTTGCTTCAGCCCAGTGGGGTAGGATACGCCTCAATACTAATTGTCCAATTTCAAATTTCCACAGACGCACTTTCTTGTTATAAGCTCTTTCCATTCTCTGTTGGTATAACTGTCCATGACATACCGCTGCCAATCTCTTTTCATCAATCAAGCTCAATTGCTCTAAACGAGCTTTGACCCATTCATCATCATCAATTTCCGCCTCCGCAACAATACGAAGGGAGGGTATTTCAACTTCTGAAGGTATCACTGCCTCAGTGTCATACACCAATGAATAAGGAGTCTCCCCTACCGAAGTGCGAACAGTAGTGCGATATCCTAGTAAAGCAAAAGGTAGTTTCTTATGCCACTGCCTGGATCCTTCCACCATTTTCTGAAGTATTTTCTTGATATTTTTATGAGCTGCCTCAACTGCTCCATTCGCCTTAGGACGATATGGTATGGAATTGCGGTGTGTGATTTTAAACTTCTGACATGTCTCTACCATCAGATGACTGTTGAGATTGGCACCATTATCTGTGATAATCACCTTCGGAATTTCAAACCGGCAAATGATATTTGAATGCACAAAATTGACCACTGCCTTCTTGGTCACTGATTTGAAAGTTTTCACCTCAACCCACTTAGTAAAATAATCAATGGCTACTAGAATAAACCTGTGCCCATTAGATGCTGCTGGCTCGATCGACCCAATGACATCCATTCCCCAAGCAACAAAGGGCCATGGTGCCGACATTGCGTGCAACTCAGATGGA
>MU718397.1:105813-125761 GCA_026770625.1 Nicotiana glauca
ACCAGTACGCCCGTGGCTTTTGACACATTTCAACTTCGTTGAGATTTGGATTTGGGTCACATAAATGTGCACCCGTATTTAGGAAGGTAATATTATTAAATCGTGCCTAAAGATTCTAACGTAGTAATATTTTGGGGAGGCCGTGAAGTTTGCTAAACTGCCCTTCCCAATTTTCTAAGTAATTTTAAACCTTTATTGAGGGCCCTGCAATTTTGCATTTTATTGGGCGAGGCTCGTCTCATTTTATTTTAAAAGGTAAGCTTAAAAGCGACTATATTTTCTATTTTTTGTTGTCCTACTTAATTAAAATTAAAGTTAGGGGCTTCAAGTTCAAGTCCGGATCCAAACCAAAGGGAGTACCTTTTAGCTTGAACCCTCTACCTAACTCAAAGCCCACATTACTAACGAAGCCATTATCAATTCACTCTTGGGCCCAAAGGCCCAAACCATAGTATGCACATCAACCCCAGATTTTTCAACATCATGGATCAGGTCTGACATTAGCCCAAACCGGATAACAAACTTGGGGATGGAGGGATCGAATCCCCTGGCGTGGACTGGACCTGGACTTATTAGTTCATTTCTGTCCCCAAGTATTAATCTATGCCTTATACATTTCATGGTATTCATATAAATGGCCTTGGGCCTGAATGCTAATTATTGGCCCAATTCTTAATTCCAAATTAAGTGCATCAATTCCAAAGCTGAACTCGATACCCAAATCTCGGTGGATTCTAAATTTCATAACACACACACAAACAATACAAAAATAGAAGTTATTCCAATTGCTTTGAGACAATTATGCTGGCCGGTGAGATATTAAGTAATCGAAACAGGACAAACGTAGCTATTGATGATGAAAATGGTTTAAGAGCAAAAGTTGAACACTAATCAAACTATCACTAATATATTAGTACCCCAAACAGTTAGGCTATGGGGCGAATTTCCTAAACTCAACTTTGAATTTGTTTTACGTGAATCAGTGCTTAATTAACATGTTTACTACAATAGGCTATTCAGATGAACATCATCTGCATGACTGTCTAATGGAATTGCTAAATGGCATGCTAAAGCCCAAATACAAACCATTCGAAGCCATTCTATTACTACTGTAAATTGATTAAACATTCAACTATTGTCATGAATCCAAAATAACAATTATACAGTCCAAACAATACAAATAACTCTAATCTACTCAAACATAAATGTTCTTCTCAACATCAAGCAAAAACTAAATGATTTAATCAATCCATTCAACACTTTATCATTTCCCTCAAATCAATAGATTTATATGGACTTCCTGGCTCAGACGAGGCAAAAGGGGAAATACCTGGAGATTGAAGTACAATAAGAGAAGGAATGGTCAGTAAACAAGAACCAACAGCAATATCTAGCAGCAACAAATTGGATTTGAACCAACAGAGAAACAGTTTGCACCCAGAAACACTCAAATGCAATCAAAATTTGGCCCAGGACCTACAGAACTTCTTCAGCAATCAAAACGACCAAAAATCAATTCCAAATGAACCCTAACACTTTTAGATGCTCTGAACAACCAAGTATAGAGCAGAAACAGAGGGATTTGAACTATTTTTGATCTTCAAATCAATGTAACAGTATCTGTTTTTAGTTTGATGCTTGTTTTTTGATTTTTCTGAAGGGTTTTTTTTATTGTTTTTGGTTTTTCTATATAAAGCTAAGATCTAGAAGAAGATTTTTTTTAAAATTTCTAAGATTTGAAATTCAGAATGCAGGATCAGATCTGTAAAGAGAATTTTGGTGGGAATTTTTTAGGCTCAAAAACTTGTGAATTAAGGCATTGGGGTGCCTAGGCACAAATTGGGGCAGAATATTCTAGAAGTTCCTCACACTTTTTCTCTTTTCTAATTTTCAGATTTCTTTTATTTAACCCTTTATTTTTAACTTGTTATTCAAGTTACTGCACTTCAAATGCAGAAACTTACACTAAGACCCTAATTGGAATGTTCTAGAAGGTTCAACCATCATCTACCCTATTCCCATGCCCTTGTGAATGCCTATAGTACCCTTATTTACATCTTACAATTACTAATTCTAATGAATCTGCCATTTTCCTATGCCCAAATTACCTCTGTTACCCCTCAAAATTACTGCCAGACCTACCCTTGGCCCCCTGAACTTACTATCCTGTGTTTTATTTCCATTTACCTAATTAACCAATATCACTCATAACCAAATCAGCTAAGCTAATCAATACAAACTAATTGAAGCTAAATATGGAACTAAAGCAGTACTAATTATTTACTAAATATTAATGATCAGATTAGACTAGACCAAACCAAAATAAAACTAATTAAGGAAGAAATAAAACGACTTAACCAATAACTAAACTACTGACGTCAGAAAATTAAAACAAACTATTCATACCCATTGAATTCAATCTCAAACAAACCTCCAAGTCTACTTTTATGTGAAAGGATAAACCTAATTAAACCAACTGCCAACTAAAGATCATCGGATTATTATTGAATTTAGAACAACACAAACACTGATCAAGAGGAAATTAAAACATGCATGACTGATTATCCTAATTTTTAGCAAGTAAAATCGAAAAATGAAAACAACAAACAAAATCATAAAAAGAACAAATGAAATTAAAGGGGAAAAGGTGACTCACTAGCACAGAACTCCGGCTGACCAAAACATCGGAATCCTTCCAGGATTCATGATCCGTAACATCCCAAATGGTGTGTTTTCCAAAGAAAACACGCTATTTGGGATACTACGATCAGGAATCCCCAAGGATTGGGTTAGGGTTTTTGGCCGAAAAAAATTTGATTTGAAATTTGACGATTTCCAGCAAGATTCGATGGACAAGCTTGGTAGATTAAGATAGAGGAGGGGAAGAGGAGTTCATGATATAAATTTGGGGATTTTTGGCATACTTCGAGTCTTGGCCGGAAAACTTCGATTTGATATTCGAAGCTTTCTGGAAAGATTCGAAGGAAACCACTGGCAGGGATGGAAAGAGGAAGGGGAGGTGAGTTCGTGGTGTGAATTTGGGGTTGAACGGACGCTGGCCGCCGCCGTGAGCGATTTCCGGCGGCGGAGCTAGGCAGAGCCGGAGGAGATGCAGAGATACGAGGAAGAAGAGTGTTTGTCTAGGTTTTGGTATAATATTCAGACAATTTTATTAGAATAGGGAAATCAATGGGAGCCAATGGATGGGAAGTAATTGATGGCCAGGATTGAATTGTTAAAGGTTAACTCCAAAACGACGTAGTACCACCTTCATACTACGTCGTTTTGAAGGTCTCAGGGGCATGGGTTGGACTGGGCATCTGGCATGGTTGGGCTGGACTGGGGGAAGTGAGTGTGTGCAGATTTGGGCCAAATAAAATTAATTCAAAACGGCCCAACTGGGTAACCCCTCAAGTCTTAATCAATTTGCTTCCTTTTTCTCTCTTTCTTTTAATTTTCTTTATTCAATTTTGTTTTGTTTTCATTTTTTTGTATTTTTATATTTTTCTAATTTTATTAAAAATGCTAAGCTAAGGACTTAATTCAAAATTAAACTATTTTATTTTGTAAAATTATTTTAAAGAAATACTACTTAAAGATAAATGCAACAACAAAGTGCCAAACAATTATTTTTGTGATTTTCTTTTAAATCTGTTCTAAAACAAATTGATACTAATTACTACTAAAATGAAATGACATTAAAGTGCATGTTTTTGTATTTCCATATGAATAAAAATGCAATCAATTAACACGAAATTCAACAAAATTCACAATGAAATTGTGAAATCATTTCATTTGAAACTTTCGGAACAAATTGCTTAGGGCAAAAATCATGTGCTCACAGCGCAAAAATTCAACGAAGCTTCTCACACCGACATGAGCATACGAAATAACGACTAACAGGAAGCTCAGCAAACCCCGACCTAGGAAGAACAGGAAGTTAGTGTTCATGTTATTTTTGAAATGTTACAGGTACAACAACTGGCCATTGCTCAGTTGCAAAGCCATCGGAGAACTCCCAGCACAACAGCACCAGAGACGGCTTCCCCCGCCGAGCCAGTGCCTGAAAGATCAAGCGACAACGGATCAATAACAGACCCCGCCATAGCAAAGATGCTTGGGGACCTCTCCGAAAGAATCGAGTCGGGTTCGCGGAGGCTCATGCGACAATTCTCCCCCGGGGAGGCGGTCTCGGAACCCGCTCCATAGAAATCTGGAATGCCGGAACTCACTAGGTACAATAGGACCTCGAATTCCGACAAGCGCACCATCGCTTATGTATGCACGGAGAAAGACAATGACCTTCAAGATGGATCTCTACAGAAACATACGCCGATACCATTGAAGTAGTAATAGGAGAGCCCAACACGTCAGAGGCCGAACAAAGAGAGAATGAACACCACAAGAAGTCGTGTCTCATTCACTGATACGATGAATGAGATCGCACTCGGTTTTGGATGAACAGACAATTCTGGCCTTCGCCCAAAGTTTGAACGAAGCATGCCAGTTGACTCCAGGTCTTGTCAAATGATGCTTAGCTAGATACTAGGCCTAGATTCAGCCACGTGTCCGTACCCGGCACCGGCCACGAATAGGTCCATAAACGACATCCAGTAGCCTCTACGGGTCCGGTATGCCCAAGAAGGCTCTCAACAAAGAAACTAATGCCAAATAGATGGATATACCATCCATGCACCGCGAATGGGAGGAAAGCCGCAAGATCAAACATGCCTCTCAACGGTAGAGGGATAGTTTAGGGGCAGCATCCTCAAGGAACCCCGATGAGGCACCGCTGGCAGATGAACCCCATCCAGTAGAGTACGGTTTCAACACTGCTATGCCGAATATAATAGTCACCATAAGCGAAACTAGGAACACTGAGCGACCCCGGCCTATTCAACCAAGACCCTTTCAAAAGAACCACAACCCGAAGCGGGAACCGCAGGACGTGCGCAGCCACGGGGTTATAAATGACCCCCACTCGGAAAGATGACAGCTGTGTTACTCAATGAAAATCACCGTCGAGACCATTGAGTGGTCAGGCTCGAGCCGGAATGCCGAGCTCTATGCCATCAGAGGAGGCACAAAGTATAGACGTCTTAGTCAGACGATCATCGGCACACTACCGGAGGGTACCGCCGGCCCCATCTTGCCAAAAGAATGAAATTCCTCGCAAAAGGCAAAACTAAGATAAGTCGACAGGGAATAATACGCGACGAGAGGAAATTCTTCACCATATGGTGTGTCGCTAGCTTCAATGCACCCACCCTCAGAAGGACCGAAGGATAGCTGGCCTGGATATTCGGAGATTCTAACTCTACCCGGAGATCCCTAGGCCTTAAAAAGGTGACCGCCGTGTTTGTTTTGTTTCTCTCTTCAGTCGGGCTTTCGCCCTAAAGAGGGCCTTGTTAGCAAGATTATCAGCAGAGCAATGTACCCCAGAAGAGGATCTGATGGGGTCGCAGGATTTTTTCTATAGCCCAACAACGAGCTATGGTTTGTTTCTAAGGGCACTGGCCCCTTGGGAGGACCAGGAAATGATAGACTAAACACCAATCGGGGATTATGAACCGGGTCGAATGGCCCGAGATGCCGTGCCCCCACGGGTCGAGCTCACGGCGACAAAATAATGTATGTCCGTACCAAGCAATAAAAAGATACCTTCTCAGCATTTTCTTCTCTGAATAAGGAGATCTCAAGTATATCCTTGATAGGGGCCTCTCCACCAAGAGCGTCCCGAGATACTCAGAGACTTAACGTCAGCAGTTCAACACCTGCACGACCCTAGAGTTTGAACTTCGAGCTCATAAAGCCCCTACAAGGCATCTCCAAGTTCACAAGAAGCAGTCTTCACGCTTGAACAACTTGATGACTCGGAGATTGTCGCCAATCGCCATGTGCTGGAAAACCCGAAGCTGTAAGACCCCTAGCGGGCAGACTCGACATAACCTGATCCATTCTACATCACAACAAAAACTGTAAGACCTCAACAGACATGACAAACTGCAAGACCTCAACAAGCATAACAAATTGTAAGACCTCAACAGGCATGAAAATCCCGAAGTTCAGGCTATACGTCGCATTTGTAAGAATCCCTAAAGGGCATACCTTCGGTGTAGACGCATGGGCTATCACTCGGGATTAAGAAATGGTTTTGGCCAAACGCACATGACTACGATCAAAATGGCTGATACAGCCAAAATAACGCAACTCGGGGATGCCCGATCTTCGCTAAACAAAAATCGCAGGCCACTACATCGAATATACTTCGGAAAGAACCGGTTAAAACAGGCTTCCCTCAACAGGAAAAAATGAGTTATGAACCTTTCGAGGTGCTCTAAATATCATGGATAATGACTTGAGATTGAGGTTCTTCCATAACCGATGACGGGTCAGGCAAAAATCTTTCAAAAGACCTTAACAAGCGGAAAACAAAGCCTACAAAAAGCCAACTAGCAAAATCAACATAAGAGGTATTGTCGCCAGCTAAGAAAGCCTATGGGCCATATATTAAAAGGTATCTATGACCAAAAAGCGTAAGATCCATTATCGCCAGCCAAAATTGACAAGTTAAGGATTAAAGTGAGCTCGAATAGTAACCCGATTCGGAGACCGGATCCAAGATAGGTAACTAAGCAAGCCTACGGGCCATATATTAAAAGGTCTCTACAACCAAACAGCGTAAGAGCCATTGCCGCCAGCAAAAAATTGACAACTCGAGGGTCAATTAAAGCTCAAATCGCAACGCGACTTGAAGACTGGACCCTAAATAGTTAAACTACAACACGCCTAAGGGAACGGTATAAATGCCACTGTCAACCAGCCGAGCGAGCCTCAAGGCCACTTCAGCCCGAAGCACAAAGGGCAATCATTGCCCACCCATTTAGGAAGGGAAGCTCGAAGCACAACGTATCTCAGAGACTGAACCCAAAATAAGTTGAAACAACCAAACACCCGAGGGCAAAAAATAAAACCATCATCACCAACCCAGACGAATGCTAAACTTGAGGGTATATTAAGCTCGAGTCAGATCCCGACTTAGTCATTGAACTCAATGACTGTTAGAGCATGCAAGCCTACGGGCAAGTTTGGGATCGAATCGATCCAATTAAAACTCCAACAAGCAGAAATACAGAAGATACAAATTGTGGGGTTCCCCCTCTTATTACCACTTACTAACGATGAGGTGCAGCCCTAGTCTGCGTAGAATATTGAAAACTGTATTTACACAACAAAGAGGGTAGGAAATGATCATTCCACTTTTTTCCGGCAGTCGTGGACCGACGGTCTCCTCCTCATCATCCTTAGCATCAGACAGTAAGAATTTGGCATCGCGCTCCTCTCCTTTGGCTTGCTTGATCTCCCCTGAGAGATCAAAGCCCCTAGCATGAATCTCCTCGAATATTTCTCTTCTGGATCTGCAATGGACATATTCCTTGATCATCTTTTCAGGGTCGAAGGCTTGCTTCAGTTCAACTTGAGCATCCGCAGCGTCTTTCATATGAGTCACCATCTCCTGATCAACCTTGGTTTGACTTAGCATCTCCTCAACCCAAGCGTCAATTATCTCAGCCCTGATCTTCAAGAGATCAGATTCGAGTTTCCTAATCATATCTGCTTGGACTTTGGTATTATCACGTGCCAAGCGGAGTTGGACTTTGAGGGCGGGGACCTTGGCCGAGGCGCTTGCCTTTTCTAAAGCTTGAGCTTGTACCTAATCCCTTAGCTCACCACAGGAAGCTCTAACGCGGTCGATGTCACCCTTAAGGTACTCCAAAGCCTCCACCTTTTTCTGTAGCTAATGTCACAAAAAGGGGCGCTAACTTAAAAGGGCCGAAGAAAGCAAAGCTCGAGCTGCAAAAAGTTACCTACTCCATTAAATATCTCTTATAATTCGAGCTACGGTACGCCTCAAATCGATAATACAAAAACTCGCCCTCCTTCTCCTCGCTAAGAAGATTAAGAGAATCACCCTCACCTAGAATTTTTTGAAGCCTGCCCCCTTTGCAAAACAGCTCAGAAATAAGCCTGTCATAGGCCTGCACAAGAAAAACTCAATAGAGGTAAGAAGACGCAGAACATTGGGAAACTACGCCTAAACTCACCACGAAGTAAAACCGACGGACTTCCTCGAAGTTAGAACATATTACTATCGATTCTGCCTCTTCGGTCTCGAGAGAACCGACCTCGGGCAAAGCATATTTACCCGAAGGCACTGCCGGCCTGGAATTAGGTATCCAGGGGTAGCTGATGTAGATGATGACCTCTCCTTGGAAACACTAGCCCGATCAACACCACTAAAAGCTCCATCACCTCGAGGGTGCCGATCCCTTTTATCGCCATCATCCCTCGGTTCGGAGGCTAACGACTCCTTCCCCTCTTCAGAAGAGTACTACCTCATCTCAAGGAACCGATATCTGCAAGCGGAAAATACAATACAAATGGAAGGGAAAATATTACCTCAAATATACGAAGGCCAAGGCAAAGGCAGCACACACACATACCTCGGTATTTTGCTCCCCACCTGATATGAAGCACAGCTCGCCACCGACGCTCATCGCAGGTCGAATGGGTTACCAACCTTCAGACCCAGCCAATAACGTCAAAGACTTCGCCCGATGCCCATGAAGTTTCTACAACAAGTTAAAAAAACACTATTATTCAACTGATTTTTGCTATAGGTAAAATTTGAAAAGGCAGTAGACGCTCCACTCACGTGCGTAATTCCACCCTTCGGGAAATGGCAAAAGCTTCACGGGGATAATGTCGACCAGCCAGACCAGGATGAACCAATTGGCCCATTCTCGATCCCCGTCCTCTTCATCGTCAACCATAAAGGGAGTGGACAAACGACACCTCAGGGTTAGCAAGCCCTGATGATGGAAGGGCCGGTATAGCCTGACAAGATGATTAAGCATGAATTCAAGATCGGCCTTCTCCACAAAAAATGTCATTATCAGCACCACCCTCCAAAATGACTAATGTATTCACACCAAAGTAACCTAATACTTCAAGCAAAAAATCAAGCACGACCCTATTGAGGGGGCCAAACGCGAAAGGATATAGATATACGCTTAAGAATTTATCAGCGGAGTCCGTAATACTCTCTCCCGAGGAAAGCACCTACAACTCTAACCCCTCACTCCATCCATAGTGTTTTCTCACCATCTCCAAATTCTCTCCCCTTATCAAAGACACCGTCTCCAAAGCGAACTCCCTCGGGTCTCGAGCACCGGGAGCAGCATTCTCCACTCTCTGTCGGGCCGGCCCCGAAGTGGTTGCCATGTCTATTTTAAAATTAGCAGATCGAAGCAAGGGTGTACACCAACTCTTTTGTGCCTGGAACAATGAGTAACCATATGCCAAAGCGGAAGAGCACCTACCTAAAAATAGTGACGTCCTGCGAAGAAGCCGAAGCCGCCACACTTATATGCGAGAAGCAGCAACGACTCGCCTGAGCCCCGAGAAGCCTGCGGTATCGGCATAGATCAACATAATGATACCTAATCCCAAAAGTATCCTTCGACGAGAAGCCAAGACTCGAGGAGCCATCCATATTATCTCCAAGCTCGAGATAACATCTGCCTCGAGGATCCCCATTAAAGAGAAGTCAGACTTCGGGAAGCTCTCCACGCCATCACTCAATGCTAGGTAGTATCCGATCTCATCATTCCTTTTCTAAAAAAGAAGAATAAACATGAGAAGCTCCAACCATGAAATCTACGCAAAGGTTCAAAGAAACATCTGAGTATAGGCAACTCATCAGCAAAAAATCTATCCCATACAATTCGAAGGGCCCTAACAGCCCAGACCTATCTGATCAATCCGGGATTGCTCTAAGGTATGATTATGGGCTCGATAGAGAGCCATGTTGATTAGTAGAGGAGAGGAAAGGATGCTTAGATTCAAGTCAGACATCAGCAATCAAAAAAATGAAAGAAGTCAGTTCGAAGGGCCTCTAGGGGCACGAAAACATGCAATTATGAAGCAAAAATCGAAAGCAGAAATCAAAGGGATATATTCATATTCATAAAAATCTATGTACAACAACCCTCGAGGAGTCCTTGCATATGATTACAAAAGCCTACGAAGGGTCTTTACACAGAAGTAAAGAAGCAAAAGGGTACATATAGTGAAGGTCCAAGTCCTAGTCTAAGCGCTCGAAGATCCACCTCGGGGTCAGCACCTCCTGATACCATCATCACCCCGGGCCAACAACAGTAATAAAGGCCAGCATATCAATGACCACAACAAAGCAGGATATCACAAGTGTGCTCTACAAAGGAAAGTCCTGGCAAAAGGACGTAACACGATCTAAGGGAGCTCCTCCAAACAGCCTTGAGGCCATCAGCCCCAAGCATGATGCTTAAAGGTAGAAGAAAGTGATAAGAAGGGATAGAAAAGCAAGCCGACAAAGGTATTGGGATAGGAAAAACAACACCAAGGCACCCCATTTATAGGGGGTAACAGCACGGTCACCAAGGCCTCGGAAGATTGACCTACAGGTGCAGTTACTGCATCCTAGAAAAACAAAATTGACAACAACACTTTTACCTTGAAGAGTGGAAATGATTGTGTATTAGGCATGAGTCTATGAGCGTGCCATCTATCACAAAATATCGCGCCACGATTCCAATCGTCAGTATAGTGTTGCCATGAGAAGCTCGAGGACTCAGAGGTCATAGTCGTTTCCCATCGCTTCGTTCTGAGAAATGCAGAGACTATCTGTACGCAGTAAAATTAGAGGGTCTAGTTTCTCGCTATCAAGCCATCTAAGGAGAATGCCTCGAGACCCCGAGGACATGTGGCACCACTTAGTCCTCTCCCTCGGGGCTTGTCAAGGCCCAAGTGGAAGAAGACGGAGGTCGAGGCCAGACGGAGGTCGAGGCCATGACAAAAAGGGAAAGCTCCCAAGGCACACAATTGAGTCTAATAGGGCCGGTCTATCCGGAGCCTATGTTGAGGCATCGCATCAAGCCATACCATCTTCGTATTTTGTAATTAATGCACATGTACTCATAGCCGAGTTAGCCTCATATATAAAAGGGACTCACCCTACCTTGTAAGGGACTAATGTCGCTCCATTTATCCATAAGTGAAATAACATCTCTCTCTCTCTCTTTCTTTCTAAACTTATTCGCTCCCACTGACCAGAGGTCGCTTGATATCCATCGATTTTATACTTGTTCTTCATCATATAGCTTAGTATTGGGATATAAAGAGCCTCATTTCATTATATCTTCAACTATTATCCCATCCTCGACTATCCTCAATACCTCGAGTCCGACCCTGAAATTGACCCCGAGGTCCCCCGTCGACCAGACTTATATCTGGGAAGCATGCCCTTCAGTTCGATTATTATCTTGTTTTAACTCGCGTTCCATCGTTAAATCCCATATTATTAGCATCAACTACTCTAACAACTAGCTCGAAAATAGATCACGTATTTTTTCAATCCCATTTTAAAATTTAATTGTTGTTACCTTTTACACGGTAAACAACGACTCAAGCCAATTCGTGTATATGCTTACAAATAATAATATTGCAGTATTATTATTGTTATTTTTTTTGTATCATTACCCTACAATCTAAGAAACTATTGCAAGTAATACTACTACGGAAATTTTTGATGGTGCTACTAATTTTGGTATTTTCTCTGCTGCTATTGTTCCTGCCAGATATCCCTGGTATTGCAAATATGTTATTGTGTCCACAACTTTGGCAAACACTAATGTCAAAATATAGGTAGGTGAATATACTGTGATGGGTTTTCAATGTCTTAGCCTTATATTTTGATGATCTAACAAACTTACTATCAAGAACCAGATAGGGAACTTGACACATTTGGTATACATTGCTAATCAACGAACTCCGGACAAGACTCCAGCTAATGTGAATTGCTGCAACTATAGAAGACATAGGGACATGATCCCTTGTGTGTCCTGACAGCAGTACGAAAGTCAACTGTGTACAGCTGGAAATTAACTACCGCAGGAACAATACATACAGTGCAGCACAATTCTGCAGTCACTTGTCCTTTGACCAACCAAGTGCTTACATCATTCAAGTGATGTCATCAAAGGTGTATTAACAAGAGTATTAAAACAAAACATTGTATTAACAAGAGTATTAAAACAAAACATCACCGGAACACTTGAGAATTCACTTCAAGCATTCAATCCTTCTGAGAGTCGAGCATTTAATTCTCAAGTGCATCAAGAACAAAGTTTAACGCTACTGCGGACCTGTTCCTAAATCCAGTATTCTATTGTCCTTAGTTGAGTTGTAACTTTGTATTTGTTCTTCATTGTAATTCCTAATTTTCTTAGCTAGAAGCGTTGCTTAGGAACCCCTTTGTAAAACCATAAACTCGTTGTGTTTGTGTCGTAAGTAGAGCTAGTCATGAGTTGAAGTCTTTGTAATAAGTGTATCGAAAAGTGGCTTGCAATAGGTGTATTACAAGTTAGAGTGGGATTAAGAGTTTAATTCCTAGATTGTGTAGGTTGTAATCTAAAAGTTGCTCATAGTGAAGTTGAAATCCTACCAGTGTAGGCCGTGATTTTTTATCCCCCTGAGCACGGATTTTTCCATGTAAAACCCCCCGTCTTATTTACTTACTGTTTCATTAATGTTCTCAGTAGAAACTTATAGAAAACCTGGTACTCTATAGTTTGGTGGACTCATATAAACTATCAATTGGTATCAGAGCGGGTTCTAACATGTAGGAAGGAACCTTATGGCTGCTCCACCAAATTTTGAAGAAGGTCAATCTACGTATAGACCACCCAGTTTCAATGGGCAATACTATAGATGGTGGAAGACAAGAATGTATGAGTTTATTATGGTCGAAGATTTTGAGTTGTGGGATGTCATATGTGATGATCCTTATATCTCAATGAAGAATATTGGAGATCTTCCATTGATGATGCCAAAGACCAGAAAAGAATACACTGACGCAGATAGGAAAGCTGTGGAAAAAAATATTTGTGCTAAGAAAATTTTGGTGTGTGGAATAGGACCTGATAGATACAATAGGATCTCTGCTTGTAAAATTTCCAAAGAGATATGAGAAAATTTGCAAACATCACATGAGGGAACCACTCAAGTAAAGCAATCTAAGGTTGATATGCTCGCTAATGATTATGAACTCTTTAGGATGAACGACGATGAATATATTCAAGATATGCACTCAAGATTCACTTGGTGAAATCATTCCCCTAGTGAGGAAGATTCTTAGTATCCTGCCCAGTTCTTGGGAAAGTAAAGTGAATGCTATTACTGAAGCAAAGGACCTGCAAGAGTTGACCATAAACGAGCTGGTGGGAAATCTGAAGACCCACGAGATAAAGAGAAAGACAGACAGTGAAAGAAGAGAACCAAAGAAAGAAAAGAACCAGGTACTCAAAGGTGAAAGCAATGATTCAAGTGAGGAGGACAGTGACATGGATTATTTAACCAAAAGGTTTAAGAAAACTGTCAGAAGAATGGAGGAATACTGAAAAGGGGCAACACCAGCAAACCAAAGAACTATGATCTCTGCCACAAGTGTGGAAATCCATGGCACCTCATCAAAGATTGTCCTCTCATGAAGCAAGAACACGCCAAATACAACCTTGAGAAAGCAACAAAGAGAAACTCGGTTCCTGACAAGCACTTCAAAAGGAAGAGATTTGTTGACAATGTGGTGAAACATGCTCCTGCAGCATGGGGAGACTCCTCTAGTGGGTCTGAAGATGAAACTAATGCAGGTGACATCTCCATGATGGTAGTTGAAAGTGAAGAAAATGAATATGATTCAATATTTTCTTTGATGGCCCAATCAGATGGTGATGAAGATGATGACAACAGTGAGGTAAACTTCAGGGATGTCCAGAGAAATTTGAAATCCTACTCTCCTAAGAAACTTATGTCTTTAGCTAATATATTAATTGATGTCTATTATAGTCTTGTGGAGGATAGATATGCCTTAAGCTTAAAGCTAGGAGAAGCTGAACAAACTAGAGATGATCTGGTAATGTGTGTAGTTGATCTGAAATAAACCATAAGCGATTTGGAAAACGCAAAAATTATTTTAACTGAAAAAATTGCTAGCGTAGAACAAGAAATAGATGACTTGGTGGTTGTAGCTATTGATTATAAGGAAACCATTGAGAATTTCAGTAAAGAAAAAGAGGCCTTAGTGAAGAGGGTGACTGAAATTGAGGAGGAAAGAGATGATCTCATGATAGTGATTGCATACCAAAGAGAAACAATAGAGGGACAAGGAACTGAGTCTAGACCTGGAAATTCTGAGAAAGGAAAAGAGGTAGATAGTGAGGCACACATTAGGATTGAAAACGAGTTGAAAGTTGTGAAAACTGGCCAGTCTGTTGAGACTGAGAAAAACAAGCATCTCCAAACTGAAATGGAAAGAGTGAAAAATGATCTTGAAAAGTCCCTTAAGTGGACCTGGTCCTCGGAAGCTATTAGTACCATGTATGTTAATAATGGTGGAAACAGGTAGGGAATAGGGTTTTAAAGGGAGAAAACTCCTTAAAACCCCATAACAAGTATGTTACTATACCATATAAATGGCTGTGTACCTACTGTTGGAACAATGTGCATTTAAGGAAAATTGCCAAGCCAGGGCCTAGTCTATTCAGAAAAATAAAGTGTTTGTTGAAAAGGTAACTACAAAAAAGGGACCAGGTGCCACTGATAAAAAATGCATGTTACATGCATGGACTAAGAGAGCTCTTATTCATCCTCTTGCCTACTACAAGGGACTCAAACTTGTTTGGGTTCCTAAAACTAACTCTTGATTTTCTTATGCAGGGAACAAAGAAAGGAAGTAGTCAACAATGGTTCATGGATAGTGGATGTTCAAAGCACATGAGAGGGAACACCATGGACTTTCTATCAATAAAAGCCCCGCAAGGAGGGAGTGTTTCCTTTGGCAATGGGAAAAAGGGTACATTCTCAGAGTTGGAAAAGTCAGGAAATCACTCACTCACTCAGTTGAGAATGTGTACTAGGTCAATGGTCTTAAGTACAGTCTCTTGAGTGTTTCTCAGATCTATGATAAGGGAAAAAGGTGGAGTTCTTGTCCAAGATATGCATAGTTACTAACATGGTAACTGGTGAAATGGTACTTGTGGCCAAGAGATACATGAACATCTATGTTGCTGATTTCAAGTCTATACAAGGTAGTGATCTGAGTTTCTTGAAATCTATTGATGATGATGCTGAACTCTGGCACAGAAGACTGGGGTACACAAGCTTCTCTCTTTTGAATAAGCTGATTTAGAAGGACCTGGTTCTAGGTCTGTCCATGTCAAAATACAAAGAACAGAAAGTCTGTGATGCTTGTGCTAGAGGGAAACATGTGAAGTCCTCGTTCAAGTACAAGAAATATGTCAACACCTCAAAGCCACTTGATCTTCTTCATATGGATCTGTGTGGCCCTATGAGAGTGCAAAGTAGGGTAGGAAAAATATAATTTTTTTATAGTGGATGACTACTCCAGATTCACATGGACTTTGTTTCTTAGAACAAAAGATGAAACCTTTGAGGTATTTGTGGCCTTTGTGAAGAAAATCCATGTGAAGATTGAGTCTAGAGTAGCGTGTATTAGATTAGATCATGGAACAGAATTTGACAATGCAAAATTTGATGAGTTCTGTAATGAAAATGGCATTACCCGCAACTTCTTAGCCCTAAGAACTCCTCAGAAAAATGGAGTTGTAGAAAGGAAGAATAGAAATCTTGAGGAAATGGCAAGAACAATGTTGATCGACAGTCGAATTGCAAAGAATTTCTGGGTTGAAGCTGTCAACATTGCCTGCTACTTGGTGAACAGGTGCATGATCAGATCTTTCCTAAACAAAACCCCCTATGAGTTGCTGAATAGAAGGAAACCCAAGCTGATCCACCAAAGAACATTTGGGTGCAAATGTTATTTTCTTAACAATGGAAAGGATCAGCTTGGTAAATTCGATGCCAAGAGTGATGAAGGAATCTTTTTGGGGTATTCTTCTCAAAGAAAAGCCTACAAAATATATAACAAACGGACTCAATGTGTTGAGGAATGTGTTCATGTAATCTTTGAAGAGTCATATCCCTAGTGTGAGAACATTAACAAGGATGACCAAGATAGGTAGCCCTTACTTGTTCCAGGTGAAGTCATCGACATGACAATAGAAAGATATACATGATGAGTCAAGTGAAGGAGCCAAGTGGATACAGTGTAGCTTCTTCCTCAAGGGAACCAGTTACCTCAATTACAACCACTGAAGATAAAGAAAGGGTGGTTGATGCAGTGTAAGGTACTCTACAAGTAACTGACATAAGAACACAAGGGTACAGTTAGATATACCCAGCTCCTCTACAAATGAGCCTAAAATGTCCAAGTGGAAACACAAAAGCTCTCATCCTCTTGACAACATAGTTCTAGATTCTGGAGTGCAAACCAGATCAAAATCTAGAAATTCACTTGCCTTCTCAGCCTTTCTTTTCTAAATAGAACCCAAGAATATCAAGAAAGCCTTGAAAGATGCACACTGGATTACATCCATGAAAGATGAGTTGCATTAGTTCTAAATGAACAATGTATAACACCTGGTACTCAGACCCTCAGATCGAACCATTATAGGAACTAGGTGGGTATTTAGGAATAAGCTTGATGAACATAGAAACATTACAAGGAACAAGGCCAGGCTAGTTGTTCAAGGTTACAATCATGAGGAAGGAATTGATTATGATGAGACGTTTGCTTCAATTACTCGCATGAAAGCTATTAGAATCCTAATCGTTTTTGCATCTTATATGGAATTCATTTTGTTCCAAATGGATGTCAAAAGTACATTTCTGAATAGACTTCTTAAGGAAGAAGTCTATGTAAAGCAACATCCAGGGTTTGAATGTCATGAACACCCTGAATATGTGTTTAAGCTGGACAAAACATTGTATGGGTTGAATCAGGCTCCTTGATCTTGGTATGAAAGGCTATAAAAGTTCCTCTTAGAAAATGGTTTTACAAGAAAGAAAATTGACAACACCTTGTTCCTGAAGAAATAGGGAAGGAACCTGCTCATTGTTCAGGTATATGTTGATGCTATCATTTTTGGGGCAACAACTGATTCACTGTGTGAAGAATTTGAAAAACTCATGGGAAGTGAGTTTGAAATGAGCATGATGGGGGAGCTGAATTTCTTCTTGGGTCTTCAAATGAAGCAGTCCACAAAGGGTACATTTATTTGTCAGCAAAAATACATCAAGGAGCTCTTGAAGAGGTTTGATATGGAGGGATCAAAAGTGATAGATGTCACACCTCCTTTTTACGCTACTACACCCGCGAGAGGATGTAATAAAGGGAGTTTTTCCAATTAAAGGATAATCGAAACGGGATTTATTATTAAGAGTTGGAGTCGCCACTTGAGAAATTTATGGTGTCCCAAGTCACCGGTTTGAATCCCTAATTGAGGAAAATAATGACTCTGTATTACAGTCCGCGAACCAGAAATCCGGATAAGGAATTCTGTTAACCCCGGAGAAGGTGTTAGGCATTCCCGAGTTCCGTGGTTCTAGTATGGTCGCTCAACTATTATATTTGGCTTGAATTATCTAATTTTAACAATTATGAACCTATGTACAAATTTTATTTTTTACCCGCTTTTTAATTAATTTTAAGGAAAATTGAACGTTGTTTAAAATATGTTTTTGGATTGCGTCACATGAAATGCACCCGCAATCCGAAACATATTTTATCCAACGTTTTAGGACTTGGATTTGGGTCACATGAAATGCACACCCGAGTTTAAGAAGGTAAAAATTATTAAAACCGCGCCTAATGAGTCTAACGCATTATTATCTTCGGGGAAAGCCATGAAATTCGCTAAACGGCCCATCCCAGAATCTAAGTATTTTACATTTATGAGGGCCCCGCAATTTATGAATTTTTTTTGGCGAGGCTCGTCTCATTTTATTTATTTAAAAGGCAAACCTAAAAGCGACTATGATTTGCTATTTATTTTTGTCTCTAAAAAATAAAGAAAAGGTCCAAATTAATTAACATGCTTGAAAAGGCCCTAACTTATTAGTTATTAGATTAAACAAACGCAAATGGAAAATTGCATTTGAACTTGTACAAAAGGATAGTTAGTCATAGGCCTTGGCCCAGGTCCATACGAACACATGAATTTGACTGGACCTGGGCCATTCAATGGAGTGCTAAGGCCAGAAAACCTTGTAAATAAGCTAATTCACTAAACCAAACGGATCCGCAATTTTTACTATACAAAATGCTTATTGAAGTTACTCTACATTTTTACAAGTGTGTTCCACAATTTACAATGAACGAATTTATCAATTTGAACCTTTATTCTCGAGTTTTTGCCAAAATTACCACATTAACTTTAAAGGACTATTTTACTTTCATGTATTAACTAAATTTAAAACACCTATCCGTGTGATGTTATTGCAAGGTGAACTAAAGCTAACACTTATAAAATTATACTCACCTAAAAGGGTTAATAACCAAGCTGCGAAATCAGTTTAATTACCCAGGCTGAATACTAACGGTAATTGACTAAATGTTCTATCTCATTTTATGGACTGCCTTTAAACATATATATTAAGAAAATATATAACATGAGATTAACTAAAATTAACGTAACCGAGATACAGCAGTTTACAGTCCATCTGATAAAAAATGAAATAAAACAAAATTCCGACAACTATGAATTTAAATGCTGAAACAGAAATCCAGAATCAGCGTCTTGCTGCACATTTTCATTTCACTTTCTCAACTGGGATTCTACATTTCAATGAAACAGGAAATGTACCTGGAAATGTTTACAATGGGAGAAAAGGAAGATCAGCAGCAGCAATACAACAACAGTTGCAACAGCAATGCAACAACAGACAACCAGTCAGGTTCAAACCAAAAGCAACACCCAAATTCAAACCAGAAACAACACAACCCAGGTATGGAGTGACTTGTAAAACACAATAGTAATAACCAACATCCTATAGATTGGACTGGACTTGAACTAGACCAGAAATGGACCAACAGATATCAGAAGAAGTTCCGAGGAGTTAAACTTAGACTGATTAAACTCTCCAATTTTTAGGCTCTCCAAACTGATTGTTTCTTTATCAAAGACTTATGATATTCTCAAATGTGACCTCTCCAAGATGATTTCAAAAGCCATCCCCTTTTGTTATCTTATCTGGGTCTTTTCGGTTGTTGCCTTCACTTCTTTGTTGTTATCTTTTCTAAGTCTTTCCAATCGACTTCTTATTATCTTAGGAGAAAATTCATCGGACTAAGATTTTTATCTTGAGAAAAATTCATCGGACTAAGATTTTTCATCTTAGGAGAGATAAATTCATCGGACTAAGATTTTTAATCTTAGGAGAAAAACATCCATCGGGCCTTCACTTCTTTGGTGATGGACTTTGGCATTATGATAAGGAGGAAGAAGAGGTCAATACGAGGCCGCCCGAGGATTAGGTGGGGTGCCTTGACTAAGGATAAAGCTCAGGAGTTGGAAGGAAAGTTATTGAAAATGGGAGCCTGGAAAAGTATTGGGGACGCAAACACTAAGTGGTCGACGACGGCTGACTGTATAAGGAAGGCGGCGAGAGATGTATTGGGGTTAGCTTCTGGCCACTCCGGTGGCCATAATGGAGACTGGTGGTAGAATGCAATCGTCCAAGGTAAAGTGGAATCGAAGAAGGCAGCTTACCTACGGTTAGTAGGGAGCACTGGCGAGGAGGAGAAGAGAGCGAACAGGGAGAGATATAAGGTAGCTAGGAAGGAGGCGAAGATGGCAGTAACGGAGGCTAAGACGACAGCGTTTGCTCTTCTGTATGAGGAACTAGGTAACAAAAGCGGGGAGAAGAAGTTATTCCGACTCGCTAAGCTGAGAGAGAGGGCGGTTCGGGATCTGGACCAGGTGAGGTGCAT
>MU718397.1:130854-150055 GCA_026770625.1 Nicotiana glauca
AAAATGCCTTCGTCATTCCAATCTTCAAAACATACCAAGTACAAACAACATGATTAACGTTCGTCATATCTTTAAAGCACTATTGGGCAACACTCTCATTTTCATTACCATGAACGACCCCCATGTCAACATGGCCAACTTGCCTTTAGCGGTTTTCTT
The DNA here is from genome assembly GCA_026770625.1 of Nicotiana glauca. Taxonomy (NCBI): domain Eukaryota; kingdom Viridiplantae; phylum Streptophyta; class Magnoliopsida; order Solanales; family Solanaceae; genus Nicotiana; species Nicotiana glauca. The sequence goes on from MU718397.1 coordinate 131,014, forward strand.
TTACTTGCCCCAGTTTCACATGACTCGGGCTCCAAATAATCTCAAATCGTTCTTATTTCGTTTAAATGTCCCAATCACCTCCCAATGGTTTTATGATTAACCTTTAAGATTAAGCCTATAACTGTGCATGCATGTCATGTCGCTAGAGTCGATAGGAAAAGAACTATAAAAAGTAGAGGACCAAACAAAAGAAAATGTCTAGAAATAATGGCAAACAGAGAATTGCATTAGACAGACAGGGAAAGAGTTGGTACAACAAAACAAGCACAATAAACTGGGTACAACCCTTGGAACAAACCTAGACAATACTAAATGAGGTACTACGACCAACAGAAAACTGGACAAAATAGAATGATAGAAGGGTTTGATTTACAAGACAATATCCAGGTTACAACCCTGAAAAATAATCCGGACAATAGAAATGACAACAAAACAAGCTACCGAGATTCCTTCCTAGCGAGGAGGGAGTGACTTTTCAATTGTTGGGCTTGACATTTAGCCGCAAATTTGCTCATCAGAATCAACAGAGCCTTCTCCAATTTCAACATCATTATCTTCAGTTAGCAGGTTCCCGAGAGCATTCTCATACTCTGTGTCATCAAGTCTCATCCCCACAAAGTGTGCATCATGATGTGCAGGTAAAGGATTCTGCGCGATATTCTGGGTGTCACTGTCTTGGATCACAATCAGGTTTTCCCGGATCTTGTGTTTCCGGCTTACCACAAACCGGCCACCTCAATTTTCTTTTACAATTCAAAACAAAACATGTTAGAATGGACTCAGTCGGTCCTTATTATTAACAACATCTATTTTTTTAATTTCATTTTTCTTTTCCATTTTTTCATTTTTTTTGGTTGTGGTCAAATCTTATGGAGATTGCCTGCGTATCATGACCCCTCATGAATCAGACCGTGCGTAGTTCGCGCAAATGAAAGGTAAACAACAATGAAACATTTTTTTGGAACTTTCAATTTTTCACAGTAAAACACACTTCGATTATAATGATTAAAAAACTGACAAATTTAGACTGAACTAACAGACTCTGGTGAAAGATGAGATACAGACTTGAACATTAAACAATCCACATACTCTAATTAAAAGAAATTAAAAAAAACAGACTGACAGATTCCTTCCCCTATATGCCAATTTTAACCAAATGTCTATTTTTTACTAACGTGGCCCCTTCTCAATTTCACATGAATTTTGAGGCCGTGAAGGATTATTTTACAAACTTATCCGTTATTTTACGAAAACAACCTTTCGACAATTGAAAGATACTATAAGGCTATCTCGGCAAGAACAGTTCAATATACTGCCGAAACTGGCTCGGCTTATTTTGACCAAAAATCACAACGACATTCCCCTGCCCACTGACTCTTTTTCTTGTTTTTTTTTTCAAATTAAAGTAAAAGACCTGGTTTTGCAAACACGGCCTTTCAGCACTTCGGTGATGAATATTTTAAGGTTGTGAGAGTCAACCGGTCAAAAACCAAAAAGATGACCGAAGTGGCCGTTTATGCAAAGTTAGCCTTCCGGCGCCCCCTTTCGGGAACATTTGGCTATTTTTGACAAAACATCATCACCCGACTTACTTAAGATTTTTTTTTCAAAATAAAACCCAACATTTGCAAACACGGCGTTTCAGCGCCTTGGGGACGAAGATTCTAAGGCTGTGTGGGTCAACCGACCAAAAATCTAAAAAATGGTCAAAGGTGGCCGTTTATTCAAAGTCAGCCTTCCGACGTCCTTTCGGGAACATTCGGCTATTTTTGACAAAAATGCATCACCCGACTTTTTTATGACCCTTTTCTTGTTTTTTTTTAAATAAAAACCCGATATTTGCAAACACGGCCTTTCAGCGCCTCGGTGACGAAGATTCTAAGGCTGTATGGGTCAACAGGTCAAGAATCCAAAAATGACCAAAAGTTGCCGTTTGTGCAAAGTCAGCCTTCCGGCGTCCCTTTCGGGAACATTCGGCTATATTTGACAAGACGGCATCACTTGACTTAATTATATCGAAAATTAAAATTTTGACATTTTTTTTGCTATTTTTGCAAAAGGGAAGGTTGGACCCGATACGGGTTGCCTACGTATCTCACACCCTGTGAGAATCAAACCAGCGTAGTTTTGCAATAAAATAAACTGTATTTGAAAACAAAACATTTTTTTTCAAATCATTGGCAAATAAAACGAATTATTTTTTTCCATTTTAAAACACAAACTATTTTTTTTGACAACCAAATCACATTTTTTCCTTTATTGGCAAATGAAGCAGAATATTTTTGAAAATGTTTTTTTTTTCAATGGAAAATAAAACAAACTATTTTGAAAAATAAAATTCTTTTCTTTTTTTTTTTTCATTTTTTCTAAAAATCCGGTAGAGTCTCAGCACTACTTACATTGATATTTTCAAAACTAGTTATTAACTCTCTTAATCCTCTACACTACCCTTTTTTCGATATTTAAAAGCCGGTCATCATGTAAGTCCGAAGTAGATAAATGCATAGGTAGCAAGTAAGATGCATCAGGATGATCTTTTTCGTTTCAGGTATACCTGTCCTAGACAGACCCAACCCCTGCCTCCAAAGTCAAATGCACATGATGCAAACAATCGCTCCTACTAGGGATCCGGCATAAGGCTTTGTTATTCTAGGTTTAAAACCTGGGTTTATTTTTCTAGACTTGGCTAACCCGAACGGACCGAGGGGGGCAGCGTACCGGGGATACAGAAGCTCCGCCGGCTTAGCAACTTATCCAAACCTCGTTCTAAAATGGGATTGGACACTAGACAGAAAAGAAGTCACACGAAGTGCACCCTTCTCCATGATGTAGAAGACTCAGAGAGAGGAAGGATTCGTAACAATTTATATACAGTTCATAAAATATCAAAGCGGTAAAAAGCAGCATTTAGCACCTTAGGTTCAAACATGTAACAAAAATCAGATAAAGCCAAATATAACTATTATTCTAAGCTCGAATTTCTAACCCTGAACCAGTGGTTCTGGGTTAAATCCCCAGCGGAGTCGCCAGAGCTGTCACACCTCCTTATTACATCGTGCTAAACAGAAAATAAGAAGCTAGACTAACCAGTCTACGATTTACAGAACCTTATCTAGCTCTTAAACTTGCTCTTTCCTCTGTTTCTTGCGGCCTTGCTTCCTCTGATGTTTCTTTATTTCTGACTTGACTCGTCGGCCTCCCTTGACTTAAACTTGAACTGCTTGTTTCCTTCTTGTGAGCTTCGAATTATTTTTCTTTGAAGCTTGAACTGACCATTGTTGTTGTTGCTGCTGCTACTGCTTACCGACCTCCTATGCAAAAACGATGAACAACAAAGAGCAGAGAACCAAACATCACACCAAATGAAACCATTTGAACCAATAATACCAGCAAACAATTACAGGACTAGTCACAATTTTGTACAAGAACTTATGGACGCTGACTAATCAATACCAGAAGTATCATTAGAACTTAATTAAGAACTAACCTCAAAAGTTAGTAGAAGAGATCGAAACCAAGACAAAATAGAGAACCGTACAGGAAATTAACGAACGGAAACTTGGTCGAACTCGATGGCAATTAACTCAACTCAACGGCTGCTGGTTCGTTCAGGCTTGAGGTTCTGTTGAGTGTGTGACGAGCTGGTCACTGATGGAGGCTGAAGCTCAGAGACGACGGGGCAACATGGGTCATCTGGTGGTCGAAGAAATAGGAGCTGGCGGCAGTTTTTGGGTGGTCTGGCAGCTCAAGAACGGGTGGCGGACTGGGGCAGCAGTGTCGTGAAGGAGCAGAAGCTGTTGGTGGCATGGGGTGCCGTTGTTGTTGGTTGACGACAGACTGAAGAAAACAAAGTCACCAGGGTGGTCGTCGATGGAGCAGGGTGGATGTTTGGTGGCAGAAAACTGGTGGTCACTTGGGACGGGGTGGTCGTTTGGTGGTTGAAGAAGGTGACCACAGGGAGTGGGGGTCTGGTGAGTTGTGGCTGTCTAATTAGGGTTAGGGAAGTGATTGGAAATGAAATGAAATGAAGAAAGGGGGGTCGTTTGGGCTATGCGGCAGACCGGGTCGGGGGGGGAGGGGTGGTTTTTGGGTTTGGGTAATTGGTTTGGGCTTGGGTTGGGTATTTGTTTGGGTTGGATTCTTTATTTTAATTCAAATGGTCCTAAGACCATGACCTCTTATTTTCTTTCCATCTTTTCTATTTCTTTTATTTCCTAATTATTAAAACTAAAACTCTAAATTACATTACAAAAATCAAATTAAATTATAAAAATACTAATTAACTTCTAATAACAATTAACACACACAATTAAATACCAATTAAAAATAAAATTACACAATTTGAACATTAAAAGCTAAAACTGCAAAGTACATTATTTTTGTGAATTTTTCATTTTTGTAAAACAAATTACTTAATTAATCCTAACTGTAAAATTAAATCCTAGTGCGAGATGCAACATTTTTTTTATTTTTTATTTTCATTAATTAAATAAAAAGAATGCATAGACAGACGTAAACAATACAAGAAAAATAACGCAAAATTCACGACAAATGCAAACAAACAAAAAATTATTTTATTTTGAATTTCTGGGAGTAATTCTCATATAGGACAAAAATCACATGCTCACAATAGACACTCCCATTGCAACGACTACTCGAGTGGACATGGATGAGTCTGGATATCCTGTGAATCAAACTATGTATAGAGGCATTATTGGGTCTCTTCTCTACCTCACTACTAGCAGATCTGATATTGTCATCAGTGTGGGGCTATGTGTAAGGTTTCAGTCAAATCCCAAGGAATCTCATCTGAAGGCTGCCAAAAGAATTTTGAGATATCTTAAGGGAACACATGACCTGGTTCTATATTACCCCTCAGGTGACAAGTTTAATCTTATTGGATAATGTTGATGCTCACTATGCTGGTTATCTTATGGACAGGAAAAGTACTTCTAGCATGGCTCAATTTCTAGGATCTTGTCTCATCTCATGTGGCATAAGGAAGCAAAACTCAATGGCTCTTTTAACAGCTGAAACAGAATATGTAGCTGCAGCTTCTTGTTGTGCTCAGCTCTTATGGATCAGACAACAATTGGAAGATTTTGGGGTATTTACTAATTGTGTGCCTCTTATATGTGATAACACAAGTGCACTCAACATGGCCAAGAATCCACTTCAACACAAAAGAACCAAGCACATTGATGCGAGGCATCACTTTTTGAGGGACAATGTGGAGAAATGGCTTATCTGTATGAAACTTTGCAGTACAGAAGACCAAATTGCAGATATCTTCACCAAGACATTGAGTAGGGAGAATTTTTAAAGAAATAGGGTGAAGCTGGGGCTTTTGAAGCCTACTTGAGAACCTGATTCCCATAAGTTGGCTATGAAAATCACCTTCACGTAAAATTAACTAAAGTGTTTTCTGGTCAAGTCTAACTCACTTCAATACCGTTACAGGTAAACACGCATGATGATTATAGAAGCTGTAGATGCATTGTATAAGTGGTGAAAGAGGATTGAAATATTCAAAGACAAGTCAAGAACCTGGTTGTTGTACCAAAGGTTAGTAGTCCTGTGCATTCTTTAAATACACATCTTGAAAAGGTACAAATATCAACTACCATGTCATCTACCTTTTGAAACTCTGCTGTCACATTTTTTCATTTCAAATCCTTTCCATCTCACTCTGAAATGTTGCAACTCTCCAAGCACAACTGCCGTTTCAGAACCAATTTCTATCTCTCTCTTCATCATTATCTTCTCTCATTAAAACCCTCTCTTCTCTTCACTGATCATATTCCCTCATTAGACCTTCTCCAAAGAATTCTCTACTCTATCTCTTCAATGGCTGACAAAAACTCCGAAATCCCTGCCTCAGTCGACACTAACTCAGAAAACCCTTACATACTTCGTCCCAGTCTTAACCACTGAAACCACCTCCAACCCAAGTTTCCCTTCACACTCCAGTCCTAAGGTGACTATCTCAGACCTCTCTCTCCCTCCAAATGATGATGACTCAGAAACCCTAAAAATAGATGATCCTTTGTCTCTACCTTCTGATGTTCTCACCGACCAAGGAAAAAGTGGAGAACATGGTAAAGGTCCTAAGGTTGTAGAGGTTTTTGGGGCTAGGGTTGATCAATCTTCCACCATTTTTTGCTTCAGATTCTGTGGTGGCCATGGATCCTATCGAGGATGAAATCATCACGACCGTTTTTGTTGTATCTGCAGATGGGATATTGCATGAGGTAATTTCTGGTGTACCTAGGTCTTAGAAGAATGGGACTCAGGGACTAGTGGAAGATGGATCCACGGTGCTAGGTGAAGGCTCTGCACCAGCAGAAGCTAGTAGGCCCTCTTGTGAGGGACCTGACCCCTCTTCGGAGGAAATAGGTCAAGGTTCCCGCTCCTAGACCAGTTCTGCTCCTGCACCTTCTCTATATTTTGGTGTTGAGCCGTTAGACATTCTGGTCCTTGAGATGAGGTTTAGCGATGAGGAAGATCAAGACAACATTGCTCTTGATGCGTTTATAGTCAAGCGATAGGCAGTAATCACTCATGAGTCTTCTACTAAACGACCTACTACTATGTTGAAAGTTAAGGTAGCTTATGACTCTGCCATTCAAAAGAGCAGAAAGAGCAGTTAGAAGAAAAGGATGAGGCTAGTGAAAAATAATGAAGTAGTGTGTGATAAGAATGTACCAAGGTGGAAGTTGAAGAGGAAACAATAGAGGAACCTAGTTCCTTAGTGAGAAAGTCCCAGAAAAAGAAGCAATCTGTTTCAGTGGAGAATGTTAGAGCCCCCAGTTCAAAATTGAAAGATGTTATGAGTGAACCAATAGTTTTTGATGAGGATGTTTTGGTCAAGTCTAAGGGAAAAGCAAAATCAAGTGTTGTGAAGTTTGGCAAGAGAAAGTTGGAACCTTTTAAGGAACATGTTTCTGTGAAAAGGGTGATAAGTGAAACTAGTTCTGCTTTAGAATAATTGAGGCACCAAAAGGTCTTATTGGGTCGCACTTTTGACCTGGCAATTTTTGATATGGCTGGCATGAGACAAGTCATTGTAATGGTTGAGTTTCAATGGTGGGGGAATCTATTCCAAATGGATTCACCCAAGGTATATGAGGATGAAGTTCAAAGCTTCTATGCCGACCTCTTTCTCGTTGATATCGACCATATTTGTGCCTTGGTTAATGGGGTGGATATCGTGGTTGATGTGATTTTGCTTGGGGATATTCTGAATATACCTACGGTTGGTGTATCTACTATGAAAGATATGTGTGGGTCAAACTTCTGAAATGCTGTGGTGAAGGATAATGCATACCAGAAGGGGGACCAGGTTCACAAAAAGGCCTTGATCCCTGTTTATCAGTTGCTCTTCGAGCTGGTGAATAAAGTTCTGTTACCCCGTGCTGAGAGGAGGTTCATGACTTCCAGGTTTGACTTGTATCTAATGGAGCAAATGGATGGATTTACACATATAAACTTACCTGGCATCATGATCGAACATATGCAGAAGGTAGAAACTTTAAAGGATGGCAATCATGGTCTTCCATATGGGTTTCTTCATACATAAGTGTTTAAGTTTTTCAAAGTGCCACTGGGACAAGGGAAAGTAGGGACCAAGAAGTAGACCTTCTCTCAAACAACTTTGGAAGAACGTAAGTGCATCGAGAAGAATAGGGGGTAAGCAGTACATCGACAATCACTCTTCTCATCAACGCTCAAAATAGTGCAACTGAGGAGATTCGACTATTGAAGGCTAGGAACGCTATCCTGAAGGTCAGCAGGCCCAAAGGGCCTCAGAGTCAAATGCGGAGGTAGTTCGTTTGATAAAAGAAAATACTGATCTCAGGGCACAAGTGGAGAACCTGAAAGTAGAACTACTCACCGAGCAAAAGTCGGTGAATGCCCGAATATACCTTTCTCCAAATCCTTGTTGCAGCTTCCAACCCTCTACTCCTAGTGCCCCCTAAGCAACCCCTTCCGTGACCAGTTTCTGGATTTTTTGTTTTTATTTTGATGACTTGGCAGTTATTTTTGTTTCTTTTGTTGTGATGTAGATGGGATGTATTAGTAATTTTCCCGATTTCAACAGTCTAATCTTTGCCTTTGCTTTATAAACAAAGTCATATGTTTTATGCATAAAAATTATCCTCATTTGCTATCTAAATGCTTGTGTTCTCCGTTTCTCTTTTCTATCATGTTGTGTGCACATATATGGCATGAGTTAGCTAGGCTAAATTTCTTTATGTTGATTGCATGCTTGTGTATTTTTAATAATGCCAAAAGGGGGAAGTATAATTGAAAAAGGGATCTGATTAAGGGGGAAGCATAAAGTCAGGGGGAACTTGTGAAGTTCCTGTTGCTTCATCTGGTTATTTCTGCTCTAAAAATATGTTACCACTGTCTAAGTTTGTCATCATCAAAAAGGGGGAAATTTATGGGTTTTCAATGTCTTAGCCTTATGTTTTGATGATCTAAAAAACTTACTATCAAGAACCAGATAGGAAACCTGACACACTTGATATACATTACTGATCAACGGACTCCAGCTAATGTGAACTACTGCAACTGTAGAAGATAGAGAACCAACACAAGAACTTTATCCCTTGTGTGTCCCTAACAGTAGTACAAAAGTCAATTGTGTACAGCTGGAAAGTGACTGCCGCAAGAACAGTGCACACAGTGCAGCACAGTTCTGCAGTCACTTGTCCTTTGACCAACCAAGTGCTTACATCATTCAAGTGAAGTCATCAAAGGTGTATTAAAAAGATTATTACAATGAAACATCACTTGAAAAATTAAGAATTCACTTCAAGCATTCAAGCCTTCTGAAAGTCGAGCATTCAATTCTCAAGTGCATCAAGAACAAAGTCTAACGCTACTACAGAACTGTTCCTAAATCCAGTATTTTATTGTCCTTAGTTGAGTTGTAACTTTGTATTTGTTATTCATTGTAATTGCTAATTTTCTTAGCTAGAAGCGTTGCTTAGGAACCTCTTTGTAAAATCATAAACCCGTTGTGCTTGTGTCGTGACTAGAGTTAGTTATGAGTTGAAGTCTTTGTAATAGATGTATTGCAAAGTGGCTTGTAATAGGTGTATTACAAGTTAGAGAGTGATTAAGTGTTTAATTCCTAGATTGCATAGGTTGTAATCTAAAAGTTGCTCATAGTGAAGTTGAAATCCTACCAGTGTAGGTCGTGGATTTTTATCCCTTTGAGCAGGGATTTTTCCAAGTAAAACTCCCTGTCTTATTTACTTACTGTTTCATTAACGTTCTCAATAGAAATTCATAGAGGAACTGGTACACTATAGTTTGGTGGACTCATATAAACTATCAATATGGTTACATATCCAATGCTAATATTAAAACCTTCAAGAAAAATGCACCTCAATGTGATAGAAGAGTTGGGATAAATGACAATCTCGCTAAGTCAAAATTAAATTTGACTAAAGCAGATAATATAGTTATTGCGGTTATTTTTAAAATAAATAATGTGGCCAGTGTGAGAAATTGGGTAATAGACTTTGGTACTACTAGGCATATTTGTGCAAACAAAAATAAATTTTTGTCTTACACCCAAGTTGATGAAGGAGAAGAAACTATTTATCTTGGTGACTCAAGAACAACTCGTGTTCTTGGAAGAGGAAAAATTCTTCTCAAACCCACATCTGGTAAAATTCTAGCATTGAGTGATATATTGCGTGTTCCTAATACCCAAACCAATTTGGTTTCTATGGGGTTATTAGGAAAAGTTGGAGTGAAGGTTTCATTTGAAAATAATGAGGTCATATTGACCAAAAATGATATTTTTGTAGGCAATGGATACTGTGACCATGGTTTATTTATGCTTAATATTTTTTATACCAGCAATAAAAATGCATCTTTTTCTGCTTATATGGTTGAGTCAATTTCTTTGTGGCACGCTAGACTAGTACATGTTAATGTCGCGTATATAAAGAAAATGCAGTCGTTAGGATTAATATCTAGTTTAGGCTCAAATAATATTAACAAGTGTGAAATATGTGCTGAAGCTAAAAGTACTAGAAACACTTATTTTTCTGTAAATAAAGAAAGTAAATTATTATCCTTGATTCACACTGATTTAGGCGATTTAAAGCAAACTATGACTAGAGGTGACAAAAGATATTACGTGACTTTTATTGATGATTTTTCTATATATACAAAGTCGTATTTGCTTAGAAATATAGGTGATGCTTTTAATGCTTTTTTCTTATAAAACCGAGGTTGAAAATCAACTTAGTAGAAAAATCAAGAGAATTAGGTCTGATAGAGGTGGAGAATATTTATCTTTGAATGAATTTTGTGAAAATAATAGAATTATTCATGAAGTAACTCCGCCTTAATCACTTGAGTCAAATAGAGTAGATAAAAGAAACAAATAGAAAATTAAAAGAGATGATGAACTTGTCACGACCCCAGTTCACCCTCCATGAACATGCCGTGATGGCACCTAGTTCCTACAACTAGGTAAGACTAACAATGCGGAAATTTAATATAACTTGTAGAATAATTAATTAAAAACTGAACATATATAAATAATGGCTGCATATAAGGTCGCTCGGTCTATACAACCCAAAGAAATGTGGAAGTCTACAACTCAATCCCAAAACCTGGAAACTCACGGGAACCACAGGCTAATAGATACATAGCACGCTGCTCTAACTCCAGAATATCTAAACAACTGAGAGAAAGGAATAAACTAGAAAATAAAGCTGGAACAGAATAGAGGCTCCTGGTCTGCGGACGCGGCAGATATACCTTGAAGTCTCCGTAAAACTCCTCGCCTCAAGGGTAGTACGCCTTGGTGGAGGAACCTGGATCTGCACATGAAAAACATGTGCAGAAGGGTCGTGAGCACACCACAGCAGTACTCAGTAAGTGCCAAGCCTAACCTCGGTTGGTTAGTGACGAGGAAGGTCGGGGCCCTACTGAGATAAAACATAATAAATATTAAGATAGCAAAAATAGTTTAAATAAAGTCTACAGCGAGAATCTAAACCAGATAAAAAATGGAAGAACATTAATAGAAAGCGAAGGTAACAATACAAGGAATACTGCTCTCAACAAGGAATAATAGTCGGGGATCTCTTGGTATCCTCATCATATGCACTAGGGATCTCTTGGTATCCCGAGGATCTCTTGGTATCCTCATCATATACACTGGGGATCTCTTGGTATCCCGAGGATCTCTTGGTATCCTCATCATATACACTAGAGATCTCTTGATATCCCAAGGATCTCTTGCTATCCTCATCATATACACTGGGGGATCTCTTGGTATCCTCATCATATACAGTGGGGATCTCTTGGTATCCCGAGGATCTCTTGGTATCCTCATCATATACAGTGGGGATCTCTTGGTATCCCGAGGATCTCTTGGTATCTTCATCATATACACTGGGGATCTCTTGGTATACCGATATATATAAATACATGTGCCTGGGATATCTTGGTATCCCGCACCCTCAATCCAGAATATATCAAGTACAGGGAGATCTCCCGGGAAGCCGTCCCGTAGTCCCAAATTAAACATCCAACAACAACAACTCATAATCTCAAACTAAATGCAAAAAAAATCAGTACAAGTAGTAGTAATTTCTAGCCTAACATGCTTCACAGAGTATAAATAATACAGTTAAACAATTAAGTAAGTAAGTCAGGTAAACATGCTTCTCTAAGCTAGCACAGGTTTAAACTTACAGTCTAAAATGAACAAGTAAACGGGAAATCTCAATTTAAATACTTCAAGTAGAAACAGGTTTACAACAATTAGCTCAAGTACGTGCTCGTCACTTCACGTACGAGGCATTCAAATATTCAAAGATCAGGTCCTAAGGGGAAAGATCCCCCACACAAGGTTAGACAAGGCACTTATCTCGAACCGGCTCAATATCACTAGGAACCACGCCCTTGCCACGAGTATCCGACTCCAAATGGCCCAAATCTATTCAATTCAATTACATATCGTAAATAATATTGCAAACAATTGATTCCATTATTAAAATTAAAGCTAGGGCGCGAAAATAGGTAAAATGACCAAGACGCCCTTTCGGCCAATGCCTTGGAATCGAATAATTTTCATATTTTCAGAACCCTCGAACTCTCACGAGTCCAACCATATAGAAATATCCCAAATCGGAGGTCAATTCCTCACTCAAAACCCAATAGTTTGGTCTAAGAAGTTTTAACCAAATTCTTCAAGTTTTAACCCCAAATTCGAATTTTAATGATGGATTTTGACTACAAAATGATGAAATATAACTAAAAGGGATTAAAGAAACGTTACCCACTAATTTCCTCTTCAAAACCCTCTGAAAAATTGCCTTTAACCGAGCTCTCGATTGATTTTCCAACTTTTGAAACTTAACCCTCGATTCTACTATATTCTGAACAGTCATTTCCGCTTCTGCGGTCCCGCTTAAGCGGAAAATTATCCGCTTCTGCGATTTTCACTTAAGGGACCAAATTCCGATTCTGCGTATACACAACCGCTCCTGCGGCACCGCTTATACGGAATATTGACCGCTTCTGCGGTTCCTGAGGGGGAAGCCAATCTCACTTCTGCGATGACCAAGCCCGCTTCTACGGTTCCCAAGCCGCAGAAGCGAAAAGATACCACAAGTTACCGCAGAAGCGAAAAGATACCAGAAGCAGCAGAGCTGCTACTTCTCAACTTCCAAAATTTTCCGTTAACCTACCAAATTCATCCTGAGGCCCCCGGGACCTCGACCAAAAATTCCAATACCACCTAATACCTTATTCAAACTTGTACCAATCTTGAAAACACCTAAAACAGCGTCGAAATCCTGAATTAATCAAATATTCAAGCCTAAGAACTTCAAATTCCAACAAAACACGCTTTCGATAAAAAACCTAACCAAACCTTGTCCGAATGACCTGAAATTTTGCGCACACACCCCAAATGACATGACGGAGCTACTTCAACTTCCGAAATTCCATTCCGACCCTCGAATCAAAAACTCACTATCGGACCGGAAACTTCAAAATTCAAACTTCGGCATTTCAAGCCTAAATGACCTACGAGCTTCCAAAATATATTCCGAACACGCTCCCAACCCCGAAATCACCTAACAGAGTTAACAAAACCATCGGATTCCCATTCCGAGGTCGTCTTCATACTATTCACATTACATACCATTTTTCAATACTTAAGCTCTTATTTAGGGACTAAGTGTCCCAAAACACTCTGAATCCTAACACCGAACTTCCCGGCAAACCAAAATAGCAGAAATAAACTTAGGGGAAGCAGTTAATGGGGGATCATAGCGTAAGTTCCAAAAACAACCGGCCGGGTCGTTACAGAAGTCTATGTTAGTTAGTTCTAATGCTCCTGATAATTTGTGGGGTGAAGCTATTTTATCTACATGTCACTTACAAAATAGAATACCACATAGAAGAATTGGCAAAACTCCGTATGAATTGTGGAAAGTTTATAAACCTAATTTGAAATATTTAAAAGTGTGGGGGTACCTTGCTAAAGTTCTGTTGCCTAAATCTAAAAAGAGAAAAATAGGTTCTAAAATTGCTGCTTGTATGCTTATTGGATATGATGAACATAGTGCTTCATATAGATTTCTTGTTTTAAAAAGTGATGCGCTTGATTGCAATACTATAATTGAGACAAAGAATGTTGAGTTCTTTGAATATATTTATCCACTGTTTGAAAAAATTTCTCATACACCTGTTGAAACAAATAATAAAATTACCTCTAATGAGGAACTGAGAAGGACCAAAAGGCCTAGGAAAGAATATTTTTCATGTGGAAATGATTTTCAAACCTTTGTTGTCAATGATGAACCATCAACTTATTTTGAAGCTATATCTTCTTCAGATGCTAAATATTGGAAAGAGGCAATAAAAGTTGAAATTGATTCTATTAAGAAAAATAATATATGGATTTTAACTGATTTACCTCCTGGTGCAAAACCTATTGGCTGTAAATGGATTTTCAAAAAGAAATTTAATCCTAATGGTTCTTTAGATAAATATAAAGCTCAGTTAGTAGCAAAAGTTTTTTTTCAAAAATAAAAATATAGATTATTTTGATACATTTGCACCAATGACTAGAATTTCTCCTATTCTAGTTTTAATTGCCTTAGCTTCAATCCATAAGCTTTTTATCCACCAAATGGATGTCAAAACTGTGTTTCTAAATGGTGATTTAGAAGAAGAAATTTACATGGTTCAACCTGAAGGTTGTGTCATTCCTAGACAAGAAAAATAAAGTTTGTAAATTAGTTAAATCTCTTTATGGACTTAAACAAGCTCCTAAGCAATGGTATGAGAAATTTGAACAAGTCTTACTGAGAGATAGTTTTTCTTCCGTGGAGGTAGATAAGTGTGTTTATACTAAAGTGGTAGATAATGAATATGTAATAATATGTTTGTATATTTTTTAATTACATGCTTATATTAATTTTGATATGAAAGATCTGGGTGAATTAAATACAATATTGGGAGTTAAAGTTATAAGGAGTGAAGATAGAATAATATTGTCACAAGAAGATTATGTTGTAATGTCACATCTGTGAGCACTCTTTTTGATGCTAACCCTAAGTTGAAAAAGAATAATGTTGACCCAGTTGCTTAGTCTAAATATGCTCAGATTATTGGGATTGTGTAGACTAGGTAGATATACTAATAATCCCAACATGGAACATTGGTCTGTATTAGATAGACTAATGAAATATTTGAGAGGAACCATGAATTATGGTATCCTATATAGTGGATTTCCTTCTACTTTAGAAGGGTACAGTGATGCAAACTGGGTCTTTGATTCAGATGAGATAAAATCCACTAGTGGTTAAGTATTCACCCTTGGTGGTGGTGCAATATCGTGAAAATTAACTAAGCAGACGATCATTGCTAGATCGACGATGGAATCAGAGTTTCTAGCTCTGGAGTTAGCTGGTTCTGAGGCTGAGTGGCTAAGAAACTTTTTAGCTAATATCCCTTTAATAAAGGAAGTATTGCCTCATGTGTCTATGCATTGTGATTATCCAACGGCAATAGCTACTGCAAAGAGTAAATCGTATAATTGTAAAAGTAGACACATCAAATTGAGACATGATGTCATAAAATAGATGTTGAGAGATGGAATAATTTTCATTGACTAAGTGAAGTCACAGATAAATTTGGCCGATCCTCTGACTAAACCTGTGGGAAGAAAATTAATCCTTCAAACCTCAAAAGAGATAGGGTTAAGGCCGACATGTTGTCAATAAAGATGGTAACCTAACCTATGTGATTGGAGATCCCATGAAGTAGGTTCATATGGGTAATAAGAAGTCGATATTGGCACCGATGCACTAAAAGAGAATGCTTGACTACTACTAATTGAGAGGCTCAGTTATAAAACTTAATGAAATTCATAGTCCTTATGGATAGTGTATTTAAAAGCAGTATACACTTGATGAATTTACCTATATGAGAGTGGAGTGAGCCGCTCCTATGAGATAGCTCTCATGAATAACCAGGCATGCGCATGGCCTATTGGGCGCAAAACTGCGTTGAACAACAAAATTATCAGGGATCAGAATGTGATTGATAAAATCTCTAACTTACAATAAGAATTATTGGTTCATAAAAATATTATATTTCACCAGTATTTCTATGAGTTAAGTTTTATTGGTCTAAGTTTGGTTCATAGTCCTGAAGACACCAAAACTATTACATTTAGACCATGCAAAAGCAAGTCTTACTCTTTCCTACTCTGTATTCCTAAACAAAAAAAATGGTCTTTTGATGTGGGGAGTTGTTGATAATTGTTGGTACTGTGTAAAAAGACTTTTTATATGTGGCATTAGTTTAGAGGATTGTGTGATAAATGGCTCTACTAAGCCAAGTAGCTATGAATACCTACCATGTGACATTTTTCATGAAGATATATAGAAAAATGGCTAAGCCATAAACAAGTGGCAATCATCTTTCATGCAATCAAAAATTTGGCAATTTAAGTGTAAGGCCCCGTGAAAACTTGTACTCAAAACTTAAAAGCCCGTAGTGCCAAATTATGAATATTTGTTAGGAATTCGGACCCTTTTGTACTGATTTATGCATTTAAAAATCAAGAATCAAAGTTTTCCAGAATAATGCAATTATACAGTCTAGAATGCACTCGCATATCAGGTATGCGGATCGCATATCTATCGCAGAGTGAATCAGTGTATTGGCCAAAATTGAAGTCAACTATGTAGTCAACTATGCGATCCCATAATCAAAATCTGGACCGCATAGTCGTCGCATAATTTCCTTGGAATTTTGTGAAGGTCAGTTTTGCGGTGCACTTTGCAACCGTAGAACGTGAATGCAGACTGCATTTCTGCCGCAAACCCAGTCAATGTGTCCAGTTTTGGTGAGCATTTTGTGGTCCATTTTTGCGGACCGCCTGTTGACTTTGCGATCGCAGATCTGACTTGGGGCTCCAATTTTCTAAGTTTTAAACCCGACCCCCTATCGTTATATCCATTGTAAAAGCTCATTTTGAGCATATTTTCTGATGCTTCTTGAGTGCGAGAGAGGGGTCTAAGAGAGGGAAAGTGCTTCCCATCAAAATTACTCCATGAACCCTTGTTATATCATTGAAGATGATCAAGTGAAGAAACCTAAATCTTCACATCAAGAGGTAAGAAACTTGACCCCTAATCTCTAGTTTCAAATTCACACTAGAAGGAGTATTTAACTTGGGGTTCATGGGTATAAGAATGAATTTCTTGCATGCATATCAAACCATAGAATATTGGAAGGTAGTGAACTAAAAAGAAGGCAATTGGGGGTATAAAATGATAGAAATTCCTCTCAAAAGGACCTAAGATCACAATGCACCTTTAGTGTTTGATAATATGCCTAAAACAAGCTAAAATCTCTGGCTCGTCTCTAATTCTCGATTCAATTTGTAATTCTTACACAATAGATTGAACTGCTAAGAGTTTCGGAATTTTGTAAGGATTAAGGAAAGCTATATTTAGGTATGTATGGCTAAAACCCCCTTTTATTAGAAATTGAGCTCCGTTGGCGTTTACGCAAGTGTGGTAAGACTAGATATGGTTGATGTATTGATTGTTATTTCACATTATTTGATTCGCAAATGTATACATATGTACGTGAAGGATGTGCCTCAATGTGAGTAATATTCTATTCTTGAGACTTAGAGAAGTGTGAACAATACGAATCATGTGTTGAAATGCCTAGGCTATAAGCCGAGATTAAAAACTGGAATTATCTTGTTAATTATGTCAAAACTTACCTATGCTTGTAATTTGAATTGCTTGTGTGTGCCTATGGCGATCAAATTGCAAGATGGACATTGGAAGTGGAATGATGTGATAGTTGTGGCCCTAAGCGCCAATGAATTGATGTGATCTATGTGAAATAAAGATTCAAGTAAGATGATTAATGAGAATGAAACAACGCCTAGCTAAGGCGTCCTAGCCGATCGGGCCTTGATCGGACACCATGCCGCTAACATGGTGGTGATGTGCAAATGTTGAATTTCGAAAAAAGGAAATAAAATGGTGATTGAGGTATATGTCTCAAATGAGGTGATCTAGCCGATCGAGTCATGATCGGACTCCGCTCAAGATAGCAGTGGTGTTGAGAACAGTGATGAGCATATGAAAGAAATGCCCCAAACTAAGTTATGAAAATTATGTGGAAGATTATATGGTTCATTTATGTGATGATTTGGTATACGGTTAAAACCTTTGATTTACTCTTATGATTTCTTTTTTCTTGCTTGATAGTTCTTTCTAGTAAAATGGTGTTTAGTTATATATACTAGTACTATTCCATGGTACTAATGTCCTTTTTGCCGGGAGAGCTACATTTTTAAATGAATGTAGGTGGCTCCATTGCGGATAGTGTCGATCGTGCATAGAGGATTTCCTTCTTCTCAAAGTATTGGTGAGCCCCTTCTCCTTCAAGGGGTTGTATTGCGTATCTTTTGTTGTTGTGGACTTTCATTTTGAGGTATCGCCGGGGCCTTGTTGCCGGCATTGACATACTTATCTTTTGTATCCTTAAAGGCTTCGTAGACATATGTGTAGGTCATGTGTGGGTGTTATGGGTTTCATGAACTGTGTTGTAATTATAAACTCATGCAATCTACAAACTGTAATTTATGGGAATTTTGGAAGTTAACTTTAACTACGGTTTAGGCTTGTAATATAAGATGAACTAACATTGTTGGATGTACTAACTTTCCCTACTTAAACAAAAAGGAAACATGGCTATTTTATCTATAAAGGGTTGGGTAGGAAGTGTGTGATGAGTCTTGCTCGGTTGGGTTCACTAGATCGAGCGTCGGTTGCGCCTCCCGAGGTTGGGGCGTTATAAACTTGGTATCAGAGCCTAAGGTTTTAAAGTGTCCTAGGATGTCTCGGAGCCGTGTCTAGTAGAGTCTTTTTTATTAGTGTGTAGTAGACCACATCGATAAACTGGAGGCTACTTGGGCATTTAGGAATAACACCCTTCTTTGATATTTTGGATCGTGCGGTGAAACTGTTCCCTCCCTAATTAGTGCGTTGTTCTATCTTTGAGTAAATGGCACATAAGAAGAAAGCGAGAATCGGCCATGTAACACCTCCTTTTTAACAACCGAAGGTTTTAATACACCCCCGAGGGCGTAAAGGAGTTTTTTCAATTAAAGGACAGTCGGAACGGGATTTATTATTATTTACTCAGAGTCGCCACTTGGAAAATTAATGGTGTCCCAAGTCACCGGTTGAATCCCGAACCGAGGAAAATATGACTCTGTTAACAGTCTGTGCACCAGAAACCTGGATAAGGAATTCTGTTAACCCGGGAAAAGGTGTTAGGCATTCCCGGATTCCGTGGTTCTAGCACGGTCGCTCAACTGTTGTATTTGATTTTATCTGATTTTAATACATGTTCTATTTTTTAATGTGCCTTTTATTAATCACCCGCTTTTATTATATTTATTATTTATTTTACAAGAATTGCAACGTCGTGAAAATGTATCTCGAACCAC
>MU718397.1:176220-188757 GCA_026770625.1 Nicotiana glauca
GCATAGGACCATGGGGAAAGGAAAGAGGAGGTTGGGGAGAATCTATGGTGTTATTTTGGTGGTCGTTGGCATAAGTCATGTTCGCCAGCGGTAGAGTTCCGGCGAAGACGGCGGGGCTTATTTGAAGCGATGGGTTCATTTCTGAGGGAAGCTAACGGTGGGAATGGAAAGAGGAAGGGAAGGTGGTGTGGTGCTGTAAGTTTGGGGGTGAATAGACGACTGTCATCATCGGCGGCGTTACATTAGCGTTTCTGAATGTTTTGTGAGGGAGACGAGACGGTGTTGGGGGATTTTGGACAATCTTATTTTAATTCAAATCCTATCGTGAGCCATCGGATGAAGGTGAATGAATGGCCACGATTACCTTTTAATTTTTAAACACAAAACAACGCAGTTTGGACACAGTACTACATCATTTTTATTTGTCTTTTGGACTGATGCTGGACCGGGTGAGGATTGGGCTAGGTATGAGAAGGGGGTTAATTCCCTTGGGCTGGGGTTATCAGGCCCAAATGAGCAACCCTCTTGTTTTATTTTCTTTTTGTTTGTTTTCTTGTATTTTATTTTCCTTGCTTTTGTATTTCATTTTTTTGTATTTTTATATTTATTTATTTCTCCTAATTTTATAATATGCTAAAATAAAACCAAAAATGAATTGACTCTAACAATTATATTTCTTAATTTCCAATTATAGTAATTCCTAATTTAAATGCAACCTAATACAAATTTGAACTAAAAATGCCAAAAAATATTATTTTTGCTATTTTCCTCCTATTTTGTTCTAAAATAAATTAATACTAATTGATACTAAAAATGTGAAATTAAATCCCTAAATGCAAATGCATATTTTTTTTTATTTTTTTTATTTTCATATGAATTATCATGCGATCAATTAACACAAAAATTCAACAAGAATTCACAAAAAATTGTAAAATCATTTTATTTGAAACTTTTGGAATAATTTGCTTAGGGCAAAAATCACGTGCTCACAGGCCAAGCAGCCAACGCTACCTCAGGAGTGGCTGATGATTTACTGCTTGATACTGCGGGTGAGGGTAGTCTGCCTACTATTACTCTGCCCGATCCTTCTATTCCAGAGCAGACTAGCCCAGTTTCTACACCTGTGGAGGGCACCACTATCCCTTTCATTGATACTCATGTCCCGTCTCTAGCCCCATCTTCCGGTTCTGGTATTTCTGATGGGATCTTAGGGGAGCTATTAAGATGTTGATCCAGCTAGTGGCCTCTCAGGCCCAAAGGTCAGGTGTTGCACCTAGTTCATCTAGCCAGCAAGGGGATTCTACTAGTTCCAGGGTGAATAGATTTCTTCAGTTAGACCCTCCAGTGTTCTCGGGTGCCAATCCGGAAGAGGACCCTCAGGATTTTATTAATGAGATGCACAAGACTCTCAGGGTCATGCGTGCGACTAAGACAGAGGGAGTAGAGTTGGCTGCCTACTGCCTGAAGCTGGTGGCCTATGCATGGTTTGAGTTATGGGAGGATTACTGCGAGAAGGGGAGCCCTCCGACGAGGTGGAGTGAGTTCACTGATGCCTTTATAGATCACTTTCTGCCTGCTGAGACAAGGGCAGCCCGTGCAGCAGAGTTTGAAGATTTGAAGCAAGGTAGCAGGAGTGTGTGGGAGTACCACATGGAATTTTCTCGCTTGTCCAAGTATGCCATTCATATGTTGCCCACATTGGAGGCCAGAGTGCGATGGTTTGTTCAGGGCCTTAATTCTTTGACCATTAATGAAGTTTCTACAGCTGCATTGAATTCTGATATGAATTATGGGAAAATGGTCGCATTTGCTCAGGCCATAGAGAGCCATAAATTAAAGAACAGAATGGAGAGAGAAGGTAACAGCAAGGCCTGGTCTACGGGAAACATGGGAGAGTCACTAGGTGGGGGAAGATCAGCTTTCAGGGGAGGATCATCAGGGCCTTCCCAATTTATTACCCAATCTTCAGCCAGTGCACCGCCATCTGGGCCCAGCCAGCAGCAGTGGAGTCATTTCAGGCTCGGTCAGGGCAACAGGGGATTCCATTAGTGGGGTCGGTCCGGAGAGAGGTTCCAGAAGCAGCGGAGGTCCCCGTACCCCAGGTGCAGGGAGATGCACTCAGGGATTTGCTATATGGAGTTACCTATATGCTTTCGATGTGGGATGAGGGGTCATATCCAGGGACATTGTTGTGTATCCCGCCAGGGAGTAGGTAAGGGCACAACTCAGCCATCCAGTCTAGCAGCTACTACATCTTCATCCCCTTCTCTAGCTCGAGGTTCCCTAGCACCCGCAAGGTGTAGTGCAGCTAGGGGTGGTGCGCAGAGTTCAGGAGGACCCAGCCGTATCTATGCTATGAGTGGTTTCCAGACTGTAAAGACTTCTCCATATGTTGTTACAGGTATTCTGACTATTCAATCTCATGATGTGTATGCACTTATTGACCCTGGTTCCACCTTATCCTATGTTATCCCTTTTATTGCCATGGAATTTGGGATAGAAGCGGATCAGCTTCATGAGCGATTTTTGGTATCTACTCTAGTTGGTGAGTCTATCACGGCTGCTCGAGTCTATAGGGATTGTATTGTTATGGCTCGGTATAGGGATACCACGACCGACCTTATCGAGTTAGGAATGGTCGACTTTGATATAATAATGGGAATAGATTGACTTTATTCATGCTTTGCCAAACTTGATTGTCGAGCTAGAACTATGAGGCTTGAATTTCCTAATAAGCCTGTCATAGAATGGGAAGGAGATAACGTAGTGCCTAGAGGTCAGTTTATTTCCTACCTTAAGGCCGCGAAGATGATTAAGAAGGGGTGTATCTACCATTTAGTTCGGGTTACGGACACCAATGCTGAGGCACCCGGCCTTGAGTTTGTACCCATTGTGAATGAATTTCCAGATGTCTTTACAGAAGAGCTCCCTGGGATTCCACCAGAAAGGGAGATTGATTTTGGGATCGATGTGATGCTAGGCACACAGCCTATATCAATTACACCTTACAAAATGGCATCGATATAATTGAAAGAGCTAAAGGAACAATTGAAGGATTTGCTAGAAAAGGGGTTTATCCGGCCGAGTGTGTCACCGTAGGGCGCACCGATCTTGTTTGTAAGGAAGAAAGATGGGTCTTTACGGATGTGTATTGACTATAGGCAACTCAACAAGGTCACAATCAAAAACAAATACCCTCTGCCAAGAATAGATGAATTGTTTGACCAATTGCAGGGTGCTACATGTTTTTCAAAGATTGACTTGCGGTCTGGGTATCATCAATTGAAGATAAGGGAGCAGGATATTCAAAAAACAGCCTTCAAGACCCGGTATGGGTACTTTAAATTTATGGTAATGTCTTTTGGGCTAACAAATGCCCCGGCAGCCTTCATGGATCTTATGGATCAAGTCTTCAAACCTTTTCTAGACTACTTTGTAACAGTGTTCATTGATGATATTCTTGTCTATTCCCGAAGTCGGGAGGACCCTGCGGACCATCTCAGGGTAGTCTTGCAGACTCTTCAGCAACATCAATTGTATGCAAAATTTTCAAAATGTGAATTTTGGCTAGAATTTGTCGCGTTCTTGGGTCATGTTATTTTCAGGGAAGGAATTATGGTTGATCCTCAAAAGATTGCAGCGGTGAAAAATTGGCCTCGATCTACAACTCCAACAGAGATTCACAGTTTCTTGGGTTTGGCTGGGTACTATAGAAGATTTGTGGAGGGTTTTTCTACTCTTGCCTCTCCTTTGACTAAATTGATGCAGAAAGCAGTTAAATTCCAATGGTCCGATGCTTCTGAAAAGAGTTTCCAAGAATTGAAATCAAGGTTGACAACATCACCGGTATTAACCCTGCCAAAGGGTACATAGAGGTTTGTAGTGTATTGCGATGCTTCAAGGATCGGGCTTGGGTGTATGTTAATGCAACATGAAGATTATAGCTTACGCTTCTAGGAAGCTCAAGAATCATGAAAAGAATTACCCAACTCATGACTTAGAGTTGGCGGCAGTGGTGTTTGCGCTAAAAAATTGGCGAAATTATCTATATGGGGTCCATGTGGATGTATTCACGGACCACAAGAGCCTTCAATATATTTTCAAGCAGAAGGAGTTGAATCTGAGACAGAGAAGATGGTTAGAGTTACTCAAGACTACGACATCGACATTCTCTATCACCCGGGAAAGGTTAATGTTGTAGCGGATGCTCTTAGTCGGAAATCTATGGGGAGCTTAGCCAATATGGAGGCAAACTAAAGGCCGTTGGAGAGGGAGTTTAATCAGCTGGCTAATTTGGGAGTTCGCTTGGTGGGTTCTAGTGAAGGAGGGGTAATTGTGCAAAATAGAGCCGAATTGTCACTCGTGGCGGAGGTGAAAGAAAAGCAATTCAGTGATCCATTGTTAGTGCAATTGAAAGAAGGAATTCATAGACACAAGACCACATGTTTTTCCTTAGGCATGAATGATGGTACCCAACAGTACCAAGATCGCCTATGTGTTCCTGATATTGACGGTCTTCGGGAAAGGATCACGGCAGAGGCTCAGACTTTCACGTATTCCGTGCACCCAGGTTCTATGAAAATGTGTCATGATCTCAAGGAGATTTATTAGGGGAACAACATGAAGAGGGATGTGGCAAACTTTGTGGCAAAATGTCTAAATTGTCAGTAAGTAAAGGCCGAACATCAAAGGCCCGGTGGATTGGCTCAAAGCATAGAAATTTCGATGTGGAAATGGGAAGTGATTAACATTGATTTTGTGGTAGGGTTTCCACGCAAGTTCGACTCGATTTGGGTAATCGTGGATTGACTCACAAAATCAGTGCACTTCTTGCCAGTTAAAGCTACCGAAACAGCAGAACAGTATGCCCAATTGTATATCAAGGAAATAGTTAGGTTACATGGCACACCAGTCTCAATCATCTCGGATCGAGGGGCTCAGTTCATAGCCAACTTTTGGAAGAAGTTTCAGCAAGGTTTGGGTACGCAGGTAAATCTTAGCACAACTTTTCACCCTCAAACTGATAGGCAAGCAGAGCGGACTATTCAGATGCTTGAGGATAATTTGCGTGCTTGCACTCTTGATTTAAAAGGTAGCTGGGATGACCATTTGACGCTCATAGAATTTGCTTACGATAACAACTTCCATGCTAGCATCCAGATGGCACCATTTGAGGCATTGTATGGTAGAAGATGCAGGTCTCCCATTGGGTGGTTCAAGGTTGGAGAAACAGAATTGATAGGGCGGGACCTCGTGCATCAGGCCATGAAAAAAGTCAAGATTATTAAGGAAAGGTTGAAAGCTTCTCAAAGTCGCCAAAAGTATTACTCGGATGTTCGTCACAGAGATTTGGAGTTCAAAGAAGATGATTGGGTATTTTTGAAGGTTTCCCTTATGAAGGGTATCATGCGGTTTGGTAAAAAAGGAAAGTTGAGTCCGAGGTACGTCGGACCATACAGAATTATTCAGAGGATTGGTCAGGTGGCATATAAGCTCGAGCTGCCACCCAAAATGTCATTAATACACCCGGTCTTTCATGTGTCTATGTTGAGGAAGGTAGTGGGAGACCCGTCCAATATTATGCTAGTTGAGGCTATTGAAGTGAATAAAGAGTTGTCATATGAATAAATTCTAGTTGCCATTCTTGATAGATAAGTTCGGAAGTTGAGAAATAAGGAAATTGCATCTGTGAAAATATTATGGCGGAACCAACAAGTTGAGAAAGCCACTTAGGAAGCTGAGGATGAAATGAAAAAGAAGTATCCGCATTTGTTTGAATAGTCACGTAATAGCTTTTATGTATTTGATTCCTGTGAACTCTTATCTTGTGATTTAATCAATGAAAAACTGTCCGATTGTGGTTATATATGTTGCCTATGTGGCCATGGTTGGTGTTGTACAGTACAACTCATGTTATGTTATGGAACATGTATATGCTGTTAGGATGTGATTCTGGGGCTCTTTGACAGGTGGATAGGCCTAGATACAAAGGAAACTCTGGCAAAATTTTTGGAAATTTAGGGAGTAGCCAAATTTAGTGACTATTAACTAGGATGTAAAAGGAGAATATTGTATGAAGAATTTCTAATAAATGACCCTTGATCCTCATTCGACGACGAATGATTTTAAGTAGGGGAGGATGTAAGGCCCCGTAAAAACTTGTACTCAAAACTTAAAAGCCCGTAGTGCCAAATTATGAATATGTGTTAGGAATTCGGACCCTTTTGTACTGATTTATGCATTTAAAAATCAAGAATCAAAGTTTTCCAGAATAATGCAATTATACAGTCTAGAATGCGCTCGCATATCAGGTATGCGGACCACATATCTATCGCAGAGTGAATCAGTGTGTTGGCCAAAATTGAAGTCAACTATGTAGTCAACTATGCGATCCCATAATCAAAATCTGGACCGCATAGTCGTCGCATAATTTCCTTGGAATTTCATGAAGGTCAATTTTGCGGTGCACTTTGCGACCGTAGAACGTGAATGCGGACTGCATTTCTGCCGCAAACCCAATCAGTGTGTCCAGTTTTGGTGAGCATTTTGTGGTCCATTTTTGCGGACTGCCAGTTGACTTTGCGATCGCAGGTCTGACTTGGGGCTCCAATTTTCTAAGTTTTAAACCCGACCCCCTATCGTTATATCCGTTGTAAAAGCTCATTTTGAGCATATGTCCTGATGCTTCTTGAGTGAGAGAGAGGGGTCTAAGAGAGGGAAAGTGCTTCCCATCAAAATTACTCCATGAACCCTTGTTATATCATTGAAGATGATCAAGTGAAGAATCCTAAATCTTCACACCAAGAGGTAAGAAACTTGACCCCTAATCTCTAGTTTCAAATTCACACTAGAAGGAGTACTTAGCTTGGGGTTCATGGGTATAAGAATGAATTTCTTGCATGCATATCAAACCATAGAGTATTGGAAGGTAGTGAACTAAAAAGAAGGCAATTGGGGGTATAAAATGATAGAAATTCCTCTCAAAAAGGACCTAAGATCACAATGCACCTTTAGTGTTTGATAATATGCTTAAAACAAGCTAAAATCTCTGGCTCGTCTCTAATTCTCGATTCAATTTATAATTCTTACACAATAGATTGAACTGCTAAGAGTTTCGGAATTTTGTAAGGATTAAGGAAAGCTATATTTAGGTATGTATGGCTAAAACCCCCTTTTATTAGAAATTGAGCTCCGTTGGCGTTTACGCAAGTGTGGTAAGACTAGAATTGGTTGATGTATTGATTATTATTTCACATTATTTGATTGTTATTTAACATTAATTGATTCACAAATGTATACATATGTACATGAAGGATGTGCCTCAATGTGAGTAATATTCTATTCTTGAGACTTAGAGAAGTGTGAAGAATACGAATCATGTGTTGAAATGCCTAGGTTATAAGCCGAGATTAAAAACTGGAATTATCATGTTAATTATGTCAAAACTTACCTATGCTTGTAATTTGAATTGCTTGTGTGTGCCTATGGCGATCAAATTGCAAGATGGACATTGGAAGTGGAATGATGTGATAGTTGTGGCCCTAAGTGCCAATGAATTGATATAATCTATGTGAAATAAAGATTCAAATGACATGATTAATGAAAAAGGAACAATACCTAGGTAAGGCAGCCTAGCCGATCGGGCCGTGATCGTACATCATGCAGCACACATGGTGGTGATTAGCAAATATTGAATTTCGAAAAAAGGAAATGAAATGGTGATTGGGGTATATGTCTCAAATGAGGCGACCTAACCGATCGGGTCGTGATCGGACTCCACTCAAGATAGCGGTGGTGTTGAGAACAGTGATGAGCATATGGAAGAAATACCCCAAACTAAGTTATGGAAATTATATGGAAGATTATATGGTTCATTTATGTGATGATGTGATGTCCGGTTAGAACCTTTGATTTACTCTTGTGATTTCTTTGTTCTTGCTTGATAGTTCTTTCCAGTAACATGGTATTTAGTTATACATACTAGTACTATTCCATGGTACTAACGTCCCTTTTGCCGGAGGCGCTACATTTTTAAATGAATGTAGATGGCTCAATTGCGGATAGTGCTGATCGCGCGTAGCGGATTTCCTTCTTCTCAAAGTCTTGGTGAGCCCCTTCCTCCTTCAAGGGGTTGTATTGCATATATTTTGTTGTTGTGGACTTCCATTTTGAGGTATCGTCGGGGCCTTGTTGCCAGCATTGACATACTTATCTTTTGTATCCTTAGAGGCTCCATAGACATACGTGTGGATTATGTGGGGGCGTTGTGGGGTTCATGAACTATGTTGTAATTATAAACTCATGCTATCTACAAACTGTAATTTATGGGAATTTCGAAAGTTAACTTTAACTACGGTTTAGGCTTGTAATATAAGATGAACTAACATTGTTGGATGTACTACCTTTCCCTACTTAAATAAAAAGGAAACATGACTATTTTATTTATGAAGAGTTGGGTAGAAAGTGTGTGATGAGGCTTGCTCGGTTGGGTTCACTCGATCGGGTGCCGGACGCGCCTCCCGAGGTTGGACGCGACATTAAGAAGATCCCAAGTACCTCTATAAATAGCTTTCTTGTTCATCCGTATGACATCAACAAAATTGATCTTCTTTACACTTTCTTAGCTAATCATTGCTTTCTATTTTAGCTAATTATTTCTGTAATTATTATTCCCACTATTGACCAAATCATTATCTCTTGTTATTATTTCTTCTCTCCCGTTTATTCTAACTTGCTGGATTTATTATTTAATTTTGCTTATTCATGTATCCTTTAAATAAATAAAGATGAATTTATTTAATTCTGAAAAAATATTTGACATTATTGAAATAGTTTTTTAGGATAGTGCTTAGCACAACTCAAGCCAATTTCGTGTATTTACTTATAAATAATATTATTGCAATATTATTATTATTATTATTCTTTGTCATTTTCCCGCGGAACAAACCTCCTCCGAGGCGCTCGCTTTTCCTTTTTTATTTTTTGAGAAAATTGGGGAGCTGGCTTATTTGATAGTGTCATCGATCAGCTAAAAGAACTCAGAAAATGGTAATAACAACAACTACTAACAAGGTGCAAAAAGGAATCTACTTTAAGGCGTTCACGTGTTACATATAGCTGTAGTTGTGCTTAACCCCCGATCACTGTTTCCTTGCAATTGAGACACGTAATTTACTTGCAGCTTTACTGGAATTGAAGCAACGGATGATAAATAAAATATGATTATCTTCTTATTGTATATGGATATGCTTCTGTCTTTGGGCATCCACAACCTTCCCCTTTTTGTCTCTTGTATTCATCTCCATCTTCAATTTGACAAGACTTGCAAGATTTTCTTGTGGCTACTGTTGCAGCCTAACTGCTCTTAACTTAGAGAGACGGTGCAATAAATATTTCAAGCGGTGAAACAGCTCGCATAGGCTATAATCCACATTTGTTTATTTGTAGCCAAGGGGGAAAATGAATGTTTTTTCAAATGTAAATCTTTATTTATTAAGCTACAACTATTAAAACACAAATCAATTATCAATTATTATGGATAAAATTATAACGCTTCGCTCTTTCCATGCTTTGAAGCTTGAACTTACAAATCTTAAATTATTACAAGAATCTTTCTTTTATTAAGACTAAATTAAATTAATAAGAAGGAAAAAAAAAGAGAGAACCATACCAGGCCAATTAAAACTTGATTTGAGCTAATGGTTACCGTCAGTGGCTTAGCTACACTACGGCGGGTGGTCAAGCGAACACCCTTCGCCGAAAGATCAAATATTACTTTATATAGTTAAAATATTACTTTTTAAATACCCTTAATATAGTTGAGTGAGACACTCGAGTAGTCTAGGGTATTCATATATATTCCCATTTTATTTGCCAAACTAAATGGATACCACCATATGTGGTCTATCTGACTCGTTTTTAAACTGAATTTTTTTCTAATAAATAACTATTAAAATCTAAATTTTGTGTAAAAACAAACAACTAATCTTAAAAGTAGTTTTAAAATTAAACATTGTTTCTTAAATAAATTTTATAATTTATAAGTCAAACTTTGCAAAAAATATTCAACAACAGCTCTCTACATACTACAAATCATCTCGACTCACTCTTTCCTTTGATTTTATGCTTATCAGTAAATTTCTAATGTTATCTTTTTTTATGTTAGTTTTATTTATAAGTGTTTTTATTATTTAGCTAAATGTAGCTTAATTTGATTTAACAAAAAATTTGTGCATCCATTCAACGAGAAAAAAATATTATTGACTTCTTTAAAATTTGAAAACCTTTAGCGAGATTTATGGCTACGCCACTGATTCATGACCAATTAAATAATCACGTCATGCACCATGCATTTTGTTACTATGTTTTTTGAATTTCCTCACCGGTTATCCTTCTGATGGTAAGAGGGGTTGCTCTGATGGTAAGCAACCCCCACTTCCAACCGAGAGGTTGTGAGTTCGAGTCTTCCCAAGAGCAAGGTGAGAAGTTCTTGGAGGAAAGGATGTCGGGGGTCTATTTGGAAACAGCCTCTCTACCCTAGGGTAGGGGTAAGGTCTGCGTACATACTACCCTCCCCAGACCCTACTAAGTGGGATTATACTGGGTTGTTATTGTTGTTGTTGTTGTTGTTGTTGTTATCCTTCTCAAATTTGATAACGTCTTGTCTAATTACTTTTAAAAAAAATAAGTTTTACTCTCTGTTTCATATTATCTGTCATGATTTTTTTTGTATACGCACCTTAAGAAAAATTAATTAGGATAAAATTGTGACTACTTTACCCTTATCCATATCTTAATATTCCGAGCCCGTTTGGATATAGGAAATTTTTTCCTTTTTTCCAAAAAATTTTCACTTTTTCTAAAATCAACGTTGTTCATAAAATTTTCAATTTTCACTTGAAGATGCATTTTGAAAATTTTTGAAAATTTGAAAAACTCCAAAAAGCTATTTTTTAAAATTTTCGCTCAAATCGCTCGCAAAACTTCAAAAACAATCCAAAATTATATTTGTGTCCTAACACAACTCTAAGTTTCAAATATCATTTTAACATTTTTTTTCCTCTATTTTGGAATTTTACAATTCTTATGTCCAAACGCCCACTTAATCTTTCTTCATTGGTATTTGAACAAAGCTTGGTGTTTGTAGTTCAAGGATAATTATTGCTAAGGTGAAAAAAGAAAAAAGATAATCAATTTTATTTTGAACTTCTAAAGTGAAAAATAATTCGAGACAACTATTTTTAGTAACAACAACTAATAATGAAATTCAAAAATAGACAAATTTACAAGTGGTAATTGAAAATGGGATTTTTTTCCCTTACCTATACCATATATGAAACCTTATTACCAAAAATATGCATAATTCCTAAATTACCCGCCCAGTCCATATTATTTCTACAGTTTTTGTACCAATCATTAAAAGCTAACTAATAGCAGTTGTATCTTCCTATTTTTGCGAGCTAAATTTTAGGAGCAGAATATTCTGAACAGATTTGGCGTGAATAAGATCATATCATATCACGAAAATCGCTCATCTTCAATTTATAAACGAATTCTGTTCGTCGAAATCAAAATATCAGTTCGTCGCTACAAATCAAACTATAAGTTCATCGAAATCAGGAGCTCAATTTCAAATTGTAGAAATCAGTTATGCAAATCTCAGTTTGTCGACTTTTTTCATCAATCCCTAATCGAAAATTCAAGTCAAATTGTAGAAATAAATTCTGTGATTCTCTGTTATTCGTCTTTTTTTTTCTGAATCCAAAAAAACAAAAAAGCGACAAAATATTGAACAATAACTTTACAACGACAAGCAATCATGTCCAAAATCCCAATCATGCTACATTTTAATGGAAATTGGGATAGCTATGGCAGATTTAGAGTTTTTCAAGTTGATGGCATTGTGCTCGATGAGGATGCAAGTTATAGTATGTTGATTTCTACAATTGCAGAGCAATTAATTATTGATACTTCAGAAAAATTGTAAAAATCAAATACATTGTGAATGAAAATTGTCCTCATATGGAGATTAGGAACAATATGGGGGTTAGTGTGTATTTGGAGACAAAAAAAGAGAATAAAAATTTAGGATTGTATCCGTTAATCATAAGTGTACGAGATTTCACTATGAAAGTCCGGTTTTACGATAATCTCTATAAAATACCTACATTTATCTACAAATAAACTATAGTGTGGGATATGCCAGCCTCTTCCGTCATAGAGGAATATCAAAGTGAGATTGTAAATTGTAACGACCCCACCAGTCGTTCTGAACAAGTACAACCTCGTCTCCCCATATACTGCTAAATTCATGCTTCACGATTCTTATGTAACTTGCCGGGAGAATTGGTTCGGGTTCGGAAAGGTTTTTGAAAGGAATTGAGGCACTTTGTTTCCAAGAAGAGAGTTTAAGTTGAATTAAATTTGACCGAAAGGTGAAATATGAGTAAATGGATCCAAAATAGAATTTTAATGTTGTCAATAGCTTCGTATGGTGATTTCAGACTCAGACGTATGTCCGAATATGGATTTAGAAGT